>VZRL01004179.1:124010-149135 GCA_013397895.1 Origma solitaria
AAAAAAAAAAAAAAACCAAAAAAACACCTCAGTAAGACACTGCAAGGTTATCATAAATCTGTTTTATGCTTCAGGGCAGACTGCCTTCTCAAAAGGAGGATAGGAGATGTTCAGATTAGTCCCTCACTATTTATTTGTCTACAGTTTATCTTTTCCATTTTCTGCCTTAATACCCTGAAAACATTTCACTGTGGATGCTGCAAAGGAATACCTGCTCAGAAATCTGTTTTGTGGAAGAAATTATTACAGGCCATGTTATTTTAAGATTCAAAAAGTCTGACTTTTTTAATAAAACTAAATCCTAAATTGACAAGAGCTTTTTTTTTTATTGCCAAAGAATTCATTTTCTCGTGGGCTCCTGCTGCAGGACAGAAACAGCCCACAGGCCTTCACAGAGTCAAAAGCAACCACCTATGAATATTTAACCCATATTTGCTGTCTAGCTAGAAAATTCCTGGGATTAAGGAGACATGCTTGGAATCCAAGCCGTGTTTTTAAATTCCCGTTTACTCTGTGATTGCATGAGAGGACACGCACGCCACGGCTCAGCCCGGCAGCTCTTCTCTTAGAGCAGCCTGATGGTTTGACAACCAAAAAAACCCCAAAAACCAGGAGCTGGAAACTCCTTCCCAAGCAGTGCTTGGGGTGAATCCCAGGAGGGATTTTGGGGTCCACACCAGAGCCCAGGCCGGGGCAGTGGAGGGATGGGTGGTCACTCACCTCGCCGGCCGCCGCGTACAGCCCGTACTGCTCACAGATGGAAACCAGCTTCTTCCTGTTCAGGTGCCCATCCCTGGTGATGCCCAGGTGCTCACAGACCTCCTGAAGTTTCTCCTCGATCCAGTCTGGGCTCGGTGAGGCACCAGGGGAAGCATTCAGGTCGTCCGGGTTCCAGAAGCGCAGCTGTCCTGGAGAAGGGGGGGATCGCTCCGGTGTCTGGAGTGACCATCAGGGGATCTGGGGGCTCTGCCTCCCACGGGGGACCTGCTGCTGGGGTGGGCAGAGCTCCTTCCTGGCTCCTCAGACCCCATGGGATCATCTGCCTGAGCTTATCCTGCTCGGAGCTTACTTGGGGTTTTGGGGTGTGGATCCCAATCCCAGCAGAAGGTTCTGCTCAGCATTCCACCCCCACGTGCCACCACAGGGAAAGGAACCTTGTGGCCATGGAACTTGGAAAACACCTCTAAGACCACAGAGTCCACCTGTTTCTCCAGCCCAGCGAAGGCCACCACTGACCATGTCCCCAGGTGCCACATGCTCACATTTCAAACTCCTGCAGGGATCCCTTTTGCATCCCCTGCCCACTCCACCTCTGCACTGGGCAGCTGTTCCAATGTCTAACCAGTGACCAGCAGCTGGGACTGTGGCCACGAGAATCTTTGGGAATGTGGCTGAGCTCCATGGCCAGCACGGACCGGTGGCCAGGGAGGGACAGCTCTGCTGGAGAAGGGACCCTTCCTTCCCTGGGCAGTTTTGGCATCAAGGGAGCTGCAAGGCCAACTCCTGGGGCTGGAAAAGCAGCTTGAGGAGAAAAAAGTTGGTCCCTTTGGATGGGGAAGGGCTTAGAGAGCAGCTGAAATATGGAAGAGGTGCCGATGTAATTAAAAGGAAGAATTTTTTTACAATGAAGATGATAAAACACTGGCACAGGGTGCCCCAAGAAGCTGGGGCGACCCCACCCCTGGGAGTGTCCAAGGCCAGGTTGGATGGGACTTGGAGCAGCCTGGGACAGTGGGAAGTGTCCCTGCCATGGCAGGGGTGGCACTGGATAAGCTTTACGGTCCTTTCCAACCCAAACTGTGATTTTATCATTCCATGACAATTAAGAAACACTTAATGACTGGTCCCTGCTGACATCTAGTGCCCACCAGGCTGCACTACAGCCAGAGCCCCCCGGGGCAGGAGCAGGGGCCAGGACAGAGGTCAGGGAGAGCAGAACACCCTCAGCAGGATGCAGAGGGCATGGCACGAGATGTGCTCTGCGTTAGCTTCCATCCCCAGCGCGGGGGATGCCCCAGCTGCACTTGCCTGAGCTGGGATGCTCCACACACCCAGAGACCCTCTCCACATGCCCCTCTGATCCATCTTCAGAGCTGAAATGAGAATGGGCACATGCACGTGCACTCTCTGTGCTTACCCTCAGCCTCGTACTCCTCGCTGCCTCGCGTCTTCCAGTGCTGCGGAGAAAACAAGAGGTGCCCGAGTTATTACTATTGCAAGACATCCCCCAAATGAAAGAGACTCTGGGATCAGCATCCAAGGAGCTGCAGGGCTCCAGCAACCCCGCCAGGCTTTCATCTCCTGCTCCCTGCAGGCTGGGCTGGGAATCCGGGGCTCTCTGATCCTGCCTTGCTCCGGCACGTGCGGCTCTCTGGTGGGGAGAAACCACAGCGATGCCTAAAGCCCCAAAAATGACCCGGGAGAGGGGGCAGATCAGAGCCAGCAGGGAGAGGCTAGCCCTCCAAGCTAACCATGCTGCTTTTCTTTCAGGTATCGATGTTTGACGGGATGGGGATGCAGGGAAGATTATGGGTTACACAGAGCCACTGCCAGGGTTAGCCTTTCCTTCCACAACCTTATTTTCCCCTATTTTGCCCCATACTCAGCCAAGCCAAATCCAGAGCTCCTCCACCAACTGCAGCTCTGTGTCAGGAGAGAGCTGTGCTGTCAACAAGCTCTTACTGAGCTTAACAGAGGAAAAAAGCCCCACAGTTCGGGCACCCTGAAATCCCACAGTTCGGGCACCCTGAAATCCCATTTCCAGAGCCAGGGTGCTTTTGTTAACAGAGGAAAAAAACCACTTTTGGTGATCTTAAGCCACTCCGCTCCCTCTGGCAGCATCCCATCGGCTCAGGCAGCACCGGGAGCCAAAGCCCAGCGTTTAAGGTGATTTCCTCATGTACTACACGTTGTCTCATCCCTGCCGCCCCTGTACCAGCCCAGGGTATTTACTCCCCCGTGATGCTCCACAACATTCACTCCTGCCTGAGCAGCGGCAGATGTTGCCTCTGCGGCAGTCCGAGTGGGCACTTCTGCCCGCACGTGACTGATGGATTTGGAGTCAAAGTCACCCAGGATATAAAGAGGCTCTAAATCATCACGGAAAAGTTCAATACGTCTCATTCAGATTACAGCTAAAAGCCATTAATCTACAACGTTACCATGGAAACTGGATTAGGTCACTGGACTTTTTTTAGCTCCGCTGCCTGTTCTGCTCCAGCTGCCGGACCAGGCAGGGGCCCTTTGCTGCCGCGGCATCGCAGCGTCCCACAGGGGACACAGAGCTGCGGCAACAGGTGCCACCAAATGCCATCCCTGGGAGGTTTTTAAAATGAGGATGGCGAGACACTAGCACAGGTGCCCAGAGAAACTGCCCCAGGATCCCTGGCAGTGTCCCAGGCCAGGTTGGACATTGGGGCTTGGAGCAGCCTGGGACAGTGGAAGGTGTCCCTGCCCATGGCAGGGGTGGCACTGGATGTGGGCTTTAGGGTCCCTTCCAACCCAAACCACCCTGGGATTCTGTGAAACCACAGTAACTCCATAAACACCACCAACCTGAAGAGGCTGAACAAAACCGGGGGGCTCTGGGCTGGCACACCCCCGACAGCGACCCCAGGGTGCTCGTGTGACCTCCCTCCCTTCCCGTGCCGGCCCCACGAGGGCTCGGGGGTCTTTGTGCGCCGGGTGGAATGGGATGGGCTTCAGGGGCGAGGGGACAAAGCGGGGCCGGGACATCCCATGTCAGGCTCTCATTGTTCGCCAGCCCCGGCAGGGCTACAGCTGGCCACGGGTCACACACAGGGGATCCCAGGAATGCCGAATCCTTCGGGAGGCGCGTGCTCGGCCGGCCCGCGGAGCAGATGGCCACGGCTTTCAGTGCATCTGCAGCCCGGGCCGTTTGCTCTGCCCAGAATGGGGCGGCAGCCACCTCTCCCCCCTGCCATCTGCTCCAGCCAGACAGACCTTTGTTCTCCCCCTGGAATATATTGCTAATTAAAATGATGATCAGGAGCGCACGCCGAGCCCGCGCCGCTCCGCACGACATGAGGTGAGCCCGAGCCCCGGTGCTGACGGATCCTGTCCTTCCCAGATCCACAGATCTGCCCCCTGGGCTGGGCAGCTGGAGCAGAGACCCTCAAAAACCTGTCACATCTGCACACTCCCCTTTGCCAGGCCCCAAAGCACCAGTCACACCAGTAACGCACTTTTTCTGGGCACCCAAAACCCTGGAGTTTCATTCAACCTGAGCCTCCAGAAAGTTTTGCTCCAAGGCCAGGCCATGCTGGAAGCAACTCTGCAGAAGCAAACACAGAGGGTGGGAGCTGAGTGGCTCCAGCAGGCACTGAAGGGACACAGCTGGGATGTGCCAGCAGTTTGTAAAACCTCAAGGCCAGCTTGGATAGGGCTTGGAGCAGCCCAGACGAGTGGAAAGTGTCCCTGCCCATGGAATGGGATGGGCTTCAGGGTCCTTTCCAACCCAAACCATTCTGGGATTCCATGAACCTGCAGATGGAGGGACCTTTCCCAGTGGCTGAGGAAGAGGAGGCGACGGATGGCTCCCGGCGAGGTTTGGGAATCAGCACAGCCAGCATCCATGGGGACAAGCTCCTGCAGGTCAGAGGGACCCTCAGGACCCCACCACCACCCCCTGCTCACAAACCCACACCCAGCTGCTCATTACTTTGTCCAACAGCACCCAAAAACCCATGGGGAGGGAGGTCAGGGAGCCTCTCTGGGCAGCCCATCCCAGAGCAGCCTCTGCTCTCGTGTTCACGAGGGCAGGGAGGGAGGGAAGGAAACCTCTCAGACAGAGCTGAGCCCTTTTAATTGGCACTGCTGGAGAGCAAGCAGCAATTAAGGCGCCCTGTCCCAGTTCTCAGGCCCGGCACAGCCCGGGCCGGGGGCAGGCTTGCGGAACGCGGCAGCGGCGCCGTGTTTGTACACACAACAGGGGAGAGCCGGGCAAGGGCGCTCCCTGCGCCAGATCCCAAGGAGGGATTGGGATCAATCCATCAGGAGCCTCCCGCGCTCCCCTGGGACCCCCTCAGCACCTCCCAGCAAGGCATTTCCCTGCACAGCAAGAGGATCTGCTCTGGAAAATGGGATAGGAATGCTGATAAAGTAGGGATTTCGTAAGTTTAGCTCGTTTTTGCTCCAGTTGCAAGGGAATTAACCATCCCATCATCCCAAAAGGTGCGACAAGCATTCCCAGCATGAGACCGATCCACCCCCCCGGCACAGCGTGGTTACACAGCAGCTGGGTTAATTAACTGACCTCGTTAATAGACTACCCTTTTACACCTCCGTGACAGCTAAAACCGAGGAGCAAGATTAGAGTAGCCTCTTCCACCAAGGACATCCCTTCCCTGGGGAGCGTGGGCGGATTAACATCGATCCCAAGGTCAGGGCAGCCCATGTGGCCAACACCAGGAGATGGATGAGCATCCCTGGGGTGGTGAGCAAAGGTCACCGGGAGCAGGAAAAAGCAGCTGGGTGTGGTGGAAAAGCTTTTTTCGGAGGCACCGATTTGGGTTTTTTTATCATTTTTAAGCTCAGCTGCATAGGAATAACACCGAAACCCTGGAAATTGGAAATTCCTGCCTTGCTTTCCCACGCAGGGTTGGGTGTCCCACTGCAGAGCCCCCACCCCCAACTCCTGAGCGAAGCCACGAGACAGAGGAGGGAGAAAGCAGCAGCGCTTCTCCTTCCCACTGGAAAAACTCCCACCCCACGCTCCTCAATCAACAATACTTGGCACAGCAGGGCAGGCTGGAAGCAGCCCAGCTCCAGGGAAATGCCGCCGTGGCCGTACCCTAACGCACACCACCAATCCCAGCCTCACGGCTCCTTTGGCTTTCCTGGCTGGGGAAGCAAGAGGAGATTCTGGGGATTGAAAGCGCTGGCACAAAGAGAGCCGCAAATCCGGATCCCAAAACCAGGAATGTGGATTTTTGGAGCAATTAGATGCCGCTGTCCCCAAGCGGCTGCCGGCTGCGGAGCTCTGCCGCCTACCACCCCTTTCGCCGGAGCCATGGCCGGATTTTGGCAGCTGCACTAATGGATGCGGACGTGCTCCATCTGCTCCCGGCCCACACCTCGTTAGCCAGGGAGGCAGCGGCTCAGCCCTGGCCTAATTGCTGGCCCACGCTGCAGCCAGGAGCCAGCGGCGCCAGGAGCACGTCAGCCCCGGCTCCTGCGCGGCTTCCCACGGCACACGGGGCCAGGGAGGTGCTGCCGGCACGGCCGAGCCCCGGGGCAGGCAAGGAGGGCGGCCAATGCTTGTACTGGGAAGGCTCCAAGGACATCCAAACCCCCTTGGACGTGGGGAGCGGTAACGTCCAGAGGTGACAAGGCCACCCCAGCACCCCTCCCGTCCCCGCTCACCTCCTGGCTGGATGCGATGTGCGCGGGATGCGCTTCCTCGCTCAGCGGCTCGATGACCGTCACCTCGGCAAAGTCCTCCACCGACTCCTGGAACTCCGGCAGGGAGCGCCGGCCGTAGCGCTTGCCGCCCTTGATGTACTTGGGCTGCGCTTCTGGGGAGCAATCTGGGGAGTTCAAGCACAAAACACATCGGGATTGGGATTTTGGAGCTCTCTCGGGGCTGGTTTGGCTGGCGGAATTTGGAGCACCCAATTGCCAGCGTCGTTCCCAGTGGGCAAACACCAATGGCTGCTCCATCCCTGGACCATCACTGCCCTCACCGTGGCATTGGGTCTGATGGGATTAGAATTGGTTCTGCTCCCTGCCAAAAAACGCTGTCACAAAGTATAATCAGAGCTTGCCCTTCCTCTTCCTCACCCTTCCTCAATTCCCAGATCCGCTTAACAGGATGGGGGAAAGCCCCCTCAACCTCACCAAGAGCCTTGGATGGAAAGTCCATCAGGCCTCCTCTCCTTGCACTAATCTCCATTAGCAGCACCGGGCAGGTTTAATTAGGGACAGAGCCGCACTGAGGCAGCTCAAGTCTCCAGATCCCGCAGACACCTGGGCGGCCGCCACCGCTTTCCGCGGATTTGAATTTCAGCTCCATTAAAAATGCCCAAACAACCGGGCAAGTGGAAAAAAATTGGGCAAGTTTGGAGTCTCTAGAGGCCCGACAGGAGCAGCTGATCCGGGCGACGCTGGGGCAGGTCCCAGCCTGAGCTGAGCAGCCGAAGCCAACTGCAAGATCTAAATAACCCTTTGGAGTCGTCATCTAATTACAGGGGCTCCGCATTCCCCGGCTCCGGCCTCCCGCAGCAAGCTCCTGCCTTTGGGGACTGAATTATCCGGGAGCACTGGCAGGCGAGGATCAAAACAAAAAATAAATAAGCACGTTTTGGGCTGTTTTCAGTGAGAATCCTCTGACGTCTGGAGCAGGGGGCAAATTAAACGAAGGACCAAATTAACCAGGGATTCAATTAGGGGAAGGCTCCGTGCCACGCTTTGTTTCAGTGTTTGCTAACCTGACTGCCGAAACCCCCCCAGGACTCCGTCATCTTTTATTTTCCGCCACTTGCGGTGGCAAGAGCAGCAGCTTTTGAAAATTTTATTTGCAGAGGGCTGTGATATAAAAGAAACGCAGGAGCGCAATACTAATAAGGCACGGGGAAGCTGCTCCACCATTGACAAAGGATACACGGAAAGCAGCGGGTCCCTAAACCCCCCTACCCAAATGCCTCCTCGGATAATATTCCTTCAGATATGGAAGAAAAGGCTTCAAGCTTGTTAGAGGGGGAAAAAATATTCCACAACTTAGCTATGCAATGAATTATAAAATACACAGGCCGAGGAGCGCTTTGATTCCTGCAGCCCTGCACTCCATCCAGCCGCGGTGCAGCTCTAGGGAACGCACCCGGCGCCCGTGTTTGAACAAGGCCATTTTAACAAGATTTGCTGCAGCTGGGACTCAGCACATGAAAGTTGGGCGATGGAGTGCGCCGATAGAAAAATCAGGAGGAGACAGGCTGATTAAGGAAGAGCCCCAGAACAAAAGCAAACCTTATCACTCCTATTAAAGCCTGCCCGGTGGTGAACAATCTCCATCCAGCAGCTCTCTCTGAAATGCTAATATTTGTGGCTACTCATTCACCCAGTTATTTTCTCCCTCCTGCATAAGAGAGGGCTGGGGGCTTTGTTTTTCTTCAGAAATCATTTTTATTATTCCTAAGACGGAGCCATACCTCCGTGCCCATCTGTCTTTGGAGAGGTGGAGGAGGGGGAAGAAGCTGGAATTTAGCAATAGTGAAGCTACTGCTAAATTTCCTCCTGGATTTCCCCAAGAATCCTGATTCCAACCCTGCCACACTGACACTTTTTACCCACTGCTGCAGGTGGAAATCCAATGGTCTGGGGGAAAAATCTCCCTGACCACAGCAGGGGGTGGAGAGAGATGGTTTTCAAAGGCCCTTCCAAGCCAAACCACTCTGTGACTCTCTGAAACACAAGTGCCTTCATACTGTGCCCCCTGCAAGCGCAGGAATGGGAACCACGGGAGCATCTCCCTCCCCACTTTTGTGCTTGCAGCATTTGGATTTCTCTCTCCTCTGTGCTCTGAGCACCACGGGTGAGCTTGTTTGCCTTTTGTAATTAAAAAGCTGCGAAGCCTGAGAACGTCCCCAGGAGGGAAAGATGACCCTTCACAGCTTGAGGAGAACAAAGTTTGCTCCTGCTTTGCTCCGACTTCCAAACCAGCTGTGCCTGAGCCCAGCTGCTGAGGGGATCCCAGCTCTGGCACCCTGAAATCCCATAATTCAGGCACCCTGAAATCCTACAGTTCGGGCACCCTGACATCCCATTTCCAGAGCCATGTGCTTTTGTTAACGCCGGGTTCCAGCTCTTCCCTCAACACAAATCCATCTCCTTTCCAGCACCACCACCTCTCAGGAGGTCATGGATCCCCCCATCCTCTGAGCCTCTCCATGTCCTGCTTTCCCAAGCAAACCCCCAGAACAGCACTTGGTGCCCCAACATTCCCACCATTCCCAATATTTAGGGAATGCTGAGCACACACACCAACAAAAACCAGCCCCCTGAGCTCCCTGAGTGCAGGATGAGCTGAACAGCTTCTCCTTCCCAGCCAAAACTGAGGGGGAAGGATTAGTGAATCATTAAGGTTGGAAAAGATCTCTGAGATCAAGGATGGAAAGAGATGGAAAAAGCTGATGGAAAGATGGAAAGAGCTGCTCCATCCACGTGTGCTTTCAGAAGAAGATGTCAAAATCAAGCCTTTCACTGAAGCAGATGCCCACGAGACAGCCCTGGGTGCAGTTTATCCCAAAAAATGCCAAATATCCCCCGGACTGAACAGAGGGGAGGATGCTCTGGTGTCCACTCCCCACCCCAGGAGCAAGGTGAGATGCTGCTGCTCAGACCGTCAACTTGTGCGGCTGACAAATCACCAAGAAAGGGGAAAAAAGAGAAAAATAAAATAGATTGGGCCCTCCCTGCTTCCTACAGCCCTTGGCAATGCACAGGCTTAGTAAAACACACTCCAGAGCTGGTGCTTAATTAGACACTGGGGTCTGGTCTGCCCCCCTGAACCGCCCTTGGGCTGGGAGAAGAAACCTCTGACCTTCCTGCCCACTGCCCAGAGGGTTTGTGGTCCTCAAAGTGCCCCCTGAAATTAAATCACCCCCCTAAATCTGTATTTCACGCGTCCCCCCGATTTAAGTGCCGCAGACAGAAATCATCAATTCCCTTTCTCACTCCCCCCGCCCATCCCAGCACTGAAAACTCTCCATGGCTGGAGATTTACACTTGATTTTCTGCCTTTCTGCGCCAGATAAGTCATTTCAAAATCCTGCTCTGCCCTCAGATGGGGAGGGAGGGGGGCTCCCCTTCCCTGGACCCGGCATCAAAGCCCTGGAGCGCAGACAAAAGGGGGTTTAGAGCAGGAAGACCCTCATCCCACAATCCCGGCGTTTGGAGGTGAAATTAATTTCTCTGCTGCTTAAGATTTGGGAGAGAGGGAGGGATGTTCCAACTGCTGGGCAAAGCAGCCAGGATCTGCTAAATCCTAATCCCCTGAGGCACCAGGTATGCCTGAACTCCCCCAAGTCCCTATTTCATCATTCAGGCTCAGCAGTGGAGACACAGAGGAGTCGTGGCTGGGTCATCGCAACCCAAAATAAATGTATTTTGACCCAAAATTATTCTCTGTGCCTCAACCAGCCCTGTCTGGGCAGTGGCACTGGTTTTATCCCAGCTCCTTTTTGGGAGGGCACTTCTGTTATCTCCAGAAGGAGAAGGGAAAAACAGGGCAGGAAAAAACCCAAACCCCCTCGTGACCGTAGGGACGATGGCGTCAAACTGCTCTTTAATTTCTCCTGGGTGCTCCTGTAATCCTGCACTCCACCCCGGTAATCCCTCCCTAGCTCAGCTTCCATGCACTTTTTATTTGCTATAATGGCCAGGAAAAAAGCATCTTTTTTTTTCCCCCCCAATCACTCACAAAACTGATTTTTTTTTCTTCCTTTCTGCACCCTTAAATCCATTTTATTGTCCCCAAGCCCCCCACGCTGCTGCAGTGACCCGTGGACAAAGAGCAGCAGTGGCAGCAGCACCCAGCCCGGTCCCACAGGTCTCAAGAGCTAAAACAGTGATTATTTCAAACCACATTCAAGCCTTTTTCTCCTTTTCCTGGAATCTCCCCATCCCTCTTCCCAGCAGAGCCAGGCTTTGCCCAGCCAGCTGATGCTCTGGTTCACAGCTGGGTCCGTGTCCCCACGCTGACATCCTCGAGGGGACAGAGCTGATGACAGCACTCTGGAGCTCTGCCTGCCTTGCTTCCCGGGGCTGCTTCCCAGGCAAAGCGCCTGCAGCACCATCCTCCCTGCCAGCCTTCCCTCTGCAAAGGCAGTTTAGCCTCTTTGCCAAGAAAAAAAATAATATAAATATATCAGCTGCTCTCTGCAAGCCTGAGTGCCTCTCCCACCTGCCGCTCCCTCCCGAAATGAGGAAACCCCATGGGCTGCTTCTGCAGGAACTGTTGGTTCCTTGTCCCCAGCCCTGGGTCCTGCTGATTCAAACAGAAGCAGTTTGGGTGGAAGGGACCTTAAAAATCATCTCAACCCACCCTGCCATGGCAGGGACACCTCCCACTGTCCCAGGCTGCTCCAAGCCCTGTCCAGCCTGGCCTGGGACACTGCCAGGGATCCAGGGGCAGCCACAGCTGCTCTGGGCACCTGTGCCAGGGCCTGCCCACCCTCACAGCCAGGAATTCCCAATTCCCAATATCCCATCCATCCCTGCCCTCTGGCACTGGGAGCCATTCCCTGTGTCCTGTCCCTCCAGGCCCTTGTAAGTAATTCCTTTCCCTGGCTCTTTTTGCCTCCCTTCAGGTACTGGCAGGGGCTGCAAGCTCTTCCCAAAGCCCTCCCTTCTCCAGCCTGAGCAATCCCAATTCCCTCAGCCCTTCCTCACAGCAGAGGGGCTGTGTCCCTCACTCCAACAGCTCCGTGTCCCTCCTGTCACCCCCTGCCCCCCGAGGTGGGAGCACCCATGGGGACACAGCCGTGGGATTCCCTCGGCTGTGTCACACAGACACTGCCAGACCCCGGTGACCTCCCCATCACCCAAACCCCTGCCGAAAACCACAGCAGCGCAGCACACACACACTTCCTTCCAGAGCAAACTCCCCAGACAGCAAACAGCCTTAAAACCTCTGCTTCTCCCCCCTCCAATCTCCCCCAAATTAAATTTTCATTTAAATGATACGATTTAGAGCTCTTAACTCAATTTTTCCCGAGCCTGGGGGGGGCTGGAACACCAGCATTTCCACACTCCCTGACAGTTTGACACCGACAGCACAATGCAGCTTGTTCTCCAAATCTCCAGTTTGATCTAAATTAAAAGAAGCAAAGACTTCGGCGTTAACCAACCTGTCAAAATGCATTAAAAATAAAATGCCTCCCAGGCCTGCCTGGCTCTGGCTCCCTACCTGCACCCCACGCCCTTTGATTTCCTGCCATTCCAACCCCAGCTGACAAACATGTCCCCAAGGAGGGCTCTCCGGCTTCACTTGTAATTTCCCCCGCGATAACCCCAAATGTAACCGTTTCTGGAAGATTTATTTACATTTCAATCAAGCTGGAGCTTCTCGGCCATATGATTCCCCAATAAATGCAGGATGCTGGATTAGTTCTGGGGTTGCCTCCTGCTCTGTGCCAGCTCCTTCCCGAGGGATGAGGGCAGATCCAACCAGGGATGCTCCCCCCTCGCTCCCGAGCGCCCACTGACCCCCACTCGGAAATTCCATTAAGGAATGCCAGCTGCAAGAGCTGCCATCACCCCTCTCCGAGCTCTAAGAGCTTGGGAAATGAGAGGTGGGAAATAAAAAATAACCCATCAATCACACCTCTTCAACCCTGTGGTTTCTGCAGCCTATTTAAAGGGGAAAGTTGTAATTTTGCTGGCAGGCTGCTCTCTCTCTCTCTCTCTCTCTCTCTCTCTCTCTCATGGGATGCTCCAGGAGGAGAAACCTGGAGTTTCCCTCTCCCCCTTTGCTAAGCTGTTTTCTCCTTGGGGGATTTCGCTCCCCTGCTGCTCCAAAGGCAGGATTAGGGATTTACATACAGGTGTGATCCCAGCTGGAGCTGCAGGGCTCAGCCCTCAGCGCGGCCCCACAGCTCCCAGGGCTCCCAGTCCCTGCTGCACACCGACAGCTCAAACCTTACCTCCTGCTAGGAAAGCCTAAAAATGTTCAAGGCACGCTGGAACAAAGCAAGGAAAAATCAGGATATTGAGGACTCACAAAACTGTCCATCCCTGGAAGTGTCCCAGGCCAGGCTGGAGGGGACTTGGAGCACCCTGGGATGGTGGAAGGTGGTGGAAGGCATTCCATTCCCTTCCCATGGGGTGAGAATGAACTTTAAGGTCCCTTCCAGCCAAACCATCCTGGAATTCTCTGACCAGCCCCAGTCTGGTTTCTCAGGGGGTTCACTCGCTCAGGAACACCTCTGGCACAGCCTGACTGTTCCTGGGAGAAATACAGAGAAGTTTCCTACATCTCACTCATCTCACACATGAGGAAACAGAATGGACTTAAAAAACATCAAAATCAACACCAGTCCCAGCTGGGAAAAAGCAGCAGCAGCAGTAGCATTAATTCTACCTTTTCCACCTAAATCTAAATTTAATGGCATTAAATCTACCATTTCACTGCCTGGCCACAACTCTCTGCTCCTAAAACATCCCTGGCCACCAGGAGTGGTGTGGGATGGAGAAACACTTTTGTACAGCCTCCAAAACAGACCTCAACTCCCTTTTCACCCAAAATCAGCCTTTTCCACTTGGATGGCCGACATCAGCCCCTAGAAAGTGCTTTTTCTTCTAAGTTCATCTGCTTTGCCAATGAAAATGGACTGTTTTAGGTCATTTCAGTCTTTACCTGGCTCTTGGTAGTGCTCTTCATTTGACAGGGTTCTGGATAAGATGAGGATAAGTGCTTCTTTAAACTGATCGAAGTGGACCTGCAGCAAAAAATAAAGAAGAGAAGAGGAAATCAGCTGGTGCAGAGAGTTAAATACAAGGCCAATAATCCAGCAGGGAGGTGTGCAGGAGTGGGAATCACTCAGATCACCAGGCCCGTGCCACCAGCCTCGGCAAGGGGCACCAAGGAGCCCTGGGGAAGTGACAGCAAGGGACATGGAGACACAGCCAGCACCTCTGGGCACATGGAAAGAGTTATTGTGAGCACAGAACGACCCAAAGGTACTGATTTCATGTGCTGGTTGGGTTTTCCCAGCAAGCAAGAGGCACAATAACACGTCCAAAGGAGCAGGGAGCATCTCCATCACTTGAGGTGACCCAGCCAGGGTCAGGGGCTCCCACAGAGAGGCACCATTCCTGATCAGGGATGGGATATTCCATGGTGGAAGTGCTCCACTGCCCTAACTAAGCTTCAAGAACCACTTTCCAAAGTGGTTTCCATACTTTTCACCAGGAAAATCCCTCCTTTTCCAGGGCAGCCCAGCCCCAGCTCCCGCAGCTCTGTGAGGGCTGAACTAGGAATACCACGCCTGGAGTGTGGCTGGGGAAAAATAGGGATGATCCCACCACCGAGGGGGGTTTTTCCTCCTTTTTCCATCTGTGCCTTCCTGGAAAGCCTCATGCCTGCAGCCAGGAACAGTCACAGAGAGGCTGCAGCATCCTCCGCAGCCGTGCCGGGGAATGTCAGCAATTCCAGCCCAGGGGGACAAGGAAACCCAGGGACAGCTGGAGAAGCTATTTGCCATGGGTCAGTGGCGAGGCAGAGCTGCCTGCTACCATTTCTTTTGGCTAAATAAATCGTGGAAGAATTCTGAGCGTGGAACAAGGGGTTTTGTATTTAAAGGAACCCAGCGAGGCTGCTCTGGCTGGCGGAGTGAGGATGCAGAGCTGCGGTCAGAGGGATTTTCATGCTCTTGGGGGAGGAAGCAGCAGCCAAGTTGAGGTCTGAAGCTCTCCAGCTTGGTTTTGGGGGTCAAGCAAGCTCAAAAAAAGGCCAACAAGCTCCCTGGCAGGGAAGGTTGAGGCATGGGAGCACCACATGCCACAGCTCAGGCTGTGCCAACCTCGCCTGCAGCTTTAAACATCTTTAAACACAATTAAAAAATATGTTCAGCAAAGAAGCTCATCAGGAATGCCTTCAGCTGAATACTAATTGCTGCCATCCATTTCCAAACACTGGTGCACTTCGAAAAGGACAGTTTACAGAGATGGGAGAATTTCCCCAATTAAAAAAAAAACTTGACATTTAGACTAAATGAGGATGAATAAAAGATGAGGGTGTTCGAATTACAGGTTCCCTCCCCGTGGGATCCTCTCGGGAAGAGAACTGTGACAAAAGCCAGAGCTAGTCCCTTGGATGGGCGCTGGGTTTGGATGGGACCTCACAACAGCAAGGAAACAAAATTCACTTTGCATCCCTCATGCAGAAACATGGTATTAAATAAAGGAAAAACACCTGGGCAGGTGTGCAGCACCACCAACATCACCTGCTCTGCACAGTGAGTCCCATAAGTCATGTCTGCACTGAGGAACAGCAGGAAGGAGCAAGGGGCTGAGCCCTCGCTCCCTGCTCGGGGACAGATGGCCCTGGCCCGTGGTCACTCTGGGACTTTACCATGACCACGACACCCCAAGGACCTCCATGGAAGCTCAGGAGCAGGATGTGGCCATCCTGGGCTGCGCAGCAGGATTGCAAATGCAAATCAGCAGCACAGGGACAGGGGGTCCCCAATGCCATCCTCACTGTAGAGGTGGAGCCCCAGCTGGCAGAAGGGGGAGATTTTTCCTCAGGATGGGCCAGAGGCTCTCCTGACACCAGATAAGCAGCAAAACCAGGCTGTGGTGCACATTTGACCTTGGATGGTGCCTGCCTGCACCCAGAGAGTGTGAGAAACACCACTGATAAAACGAGAGCTGCGCTCCAGCACAAGGCAGGCAGGGCAGCCACGGGACAGCAATCCACAAATGCTGCAGAAATAAATCCTCCTGGGAGGCTCAGGAGGCCCTGGCACAGGTTCCTCATCCCTGGAAGTGTCCAAGGACAGGCTGGATGGGCTCAGAGCAACCTGGGATAGTGGAAGGTGTGGAACACGAGATGAGCTTTGAGGTCCTTTCCAACCCAAACCCCTCTGATTCCAGGATTGTATTTCGGTGTTGCTAATTGTGGATCTGCTCCTGGGGGTCTCTCAGCAATCTGGGGCTGATCCCGACCAGCCAGCACGCAGTGGGGTCTGGAAGGTGATGCACAATGTGCCCACCCAGGATCGGGGCAGGACACAAACCCCACAGCCAGACCAGCACTGCAGGGCCAGGCCAGCTCCCCAGCGAGCAGAATTCTCCCAGAAGGAGTAAATCACAAGTCAACAAGACAAACACAGCACCGGAGAGGCACAGCCAGCCCAGCCCAGCCTCCCCACGGCCACCAGGGACCAAACCAAAGCTGCGCTGCTGAGCAACCCCAGCTCCTCCGAGAAATCCCCACGCCTCTTCCCAGCCAGCTCCCTTGAAGCCGTGACTGATTAGCACTAGAAAGAGCCGTGTGCCGTGCCAAGGTACCTGCTGCTCCCCGCCGAGTCCCTGCCATGCAAAGCGCTTGGCACAGCCGGGACAGACCAGCAGGAGTGGCTCCTTCCAGATCCCTGCCCTTGATCTGCGGCGCAGCCCCGTGCCCAAAGCTCTGTCCCTGTCTGCTGAATCCTTCCAGCACTGGCAGCCAGAAGGGTGAAGAGGTGAATGTTTAGTGGGGAGGTATAGAATTACAGAATATCCTGAGCTGGAAGGACCCACACGGATCAGAGTCCTGCACAGACACCCCAACCATCCCTCCCTGTCCAAAGCTCCTGGAGCTGTGGCAGCCTCGAGGCCGTGCCCATTCCCTGGGGAGCCTGGGCAGTGCCCAGCCCAGCCCACCTTTCCCTGATCTCCAACCTAAACCTCTCCCGACACAGCTCCAGCCATTCCCTCGGCTCCTGACATGCCAATCTTGCAGAACATCAGAACAGAGCAGCCTTGCAGCCAAGCCTCCTGCCTGGCCCAAAACCCCACACGGCATTGGGGCAGCAGTGTCACTGCGGGCACCGAGGAAGGATATTTTGCAAGAGGTCACAGGCAGGGGCACTGAAGGGAGCTGATGGCGAAACCCACGCCACGGTGTCCTTGCTGCAGGCTGCAAACTCAGGAGTGCAGGTGAAACCTGAGCTCCCCATCCCTGCTCAAGGACAGCGCCAAGGACAGTCCCTGCGCAGGGCCGGAGGTGCTCAACTTCACAGGATCCCAGAGGGGTTTGGGTTGGAAGGACCTTAAATCCCATCCCATCCCACCCCTGCCACCGGCAGGACACCTTCCACCATCCCAGGGTGCTCCAAGCCCTGTCCAGCCTGGCCTGGGACACTGCCAGGGACAGGGTTTGACTCGCAGGGACTCAGCCCCGTCCCTGCACATCGCCCAAGCACGGCCACCGCAGTGTCCCCAGGACAGCACTGTGAGTTTGCTGCTCTCAAAGGGCACAGAGAGGGCAGCCAGGCAGGCACACCCACACCCATCCCCTCACTCCTGCCACCCAGGGTGAGGGGAAACAGCCTTCCTGAAGAATCCCAGGAATGGCTGCAGGCATCACCTCCGCACACAATCCTGTGAGGAGAACAGTTCTGGGGTGGCGTGGCTCTGCCACGAGTCACGGCAGGATTCACATCCCCACACCAGACTCCATTAGTCCCCAAACCATCCCGGGGGAGGCAGCACATCCAGCCCCTCTCTGGATGCCAGCCCAGCTCCCAGTCCCTGCCATTGGAACGAGGTGATCTTTAAAGTCCCCTTCCAACCCCAACCGTTCCGCAATTCCCTGATCCCAGAGCATTCATCAGAGAGCAGAGCCCCGGGCACAAAGGCAAGCACGTGGCCCCACTGAGTTGCCCCAGAGCAGACAAAACCTTCCCCCACTGCCCCCCTCGCCGGTGCCCTCCCATAAATCCTGGCCCCTGGAAGTGCAGCGAACAAAGGCTGGGACCATCTGCGGCGAGGGGCGGCAGGGCAGGTGCAAGGAGTCTGTGCTCACGGAGCAACGTGCTTGCTGCTATTCTCCCGAGGAGCTTCCTAGGAAACCCCAAGGATCCGAGGGCTGTTCAGTCTGCCTCCTGCTCAGACACAGGCCATGGCTGCTGCTAACGAGCACGGACGCTGGGGAGATGGAGGAGAGGCAGGGGACAAAGATTATCCTGAGGCTCCAGCGGCAGGTTGTAAGGGAAAAGCATCCCCAAAGATAGAGTGGAGAGTGAAATAAAACAGGATGCCTCATGGCCTGGGATAACCCAGAGGGACGGAGCTCCCAGCTGGGATGGGGTGAGTGTGACATGGAGCTTGGAATGCTTTAACAGGGGGGTTTGGTGCCCTGACCAGCTGTGACAGCCACAGCCTTAGTGTTGCCCTTCCTGTCTCTCCATGCCACCACCCCACAAGGAGCAAAGCCAGGTGACAGAACAAGGAGAAATGGCTTTAAGCTGAAGGAGAGAAGGTTTAGATTGCCTTTTAGGAAGAAATTCTTCCCTGTGAGGGAGGGCAGGCCCTGGCAGAGGTTGCCCAGAGAAGCTGTGGCTGCCCCTGGATCCCTGGCAGTGTCCCAGGCCAGGCTGGACAGGGCTTGGAGCAGCCTGGGACAGTGGGAGGTGTCCCTGCCATGGCAGGGGTTGGAACAGGATGATCTGTAAGATCCTTCCAACCCAAACCATTCCATGATTCTTTGATAACAGCATCCGAGTGGTGGATGCTGAAGACAACAGAGCAGCACGGAAAGTCTCTGGTGCTCCAGAAAATGCCAAGCTGCAATTCCAAAGGTCAGCAACCTCTGCCTGGATCCATCCCTGCTCCAGCTCCTGCACCACTCACTCTCAGCAGAACTCCAACCTCAGGGCAGGCAAGGAAGAGGAGGGAAAAGGAAAAATTCCTTTGTTCGTTAAAGGAATGATTTTGTTTGTGAAAGCTGTGGTTTGATCAGAAATTGGAGTCAGGACGGCTGCTTGTCTGTTCAGAGCCCTGGCTGCCCTGTTCCACATTTCTCTGATTTTAATGAGCAGTGATGGGATTTCAGGGTGATTTCCAGGGAAGGATCTAATGCACTCTGAGCACGGCGTGCCGGGAAAGACGAAATGCGGAACACAAGGACATCCACGCTGAACGTGCAGATCCCCCCCCAGGGCCAGCAGCTTCTGCTCAATGCCCCGGCATTTAACTCCATCAAGGTACACCCACAACGGAAAAATGGCTTTGGGAATCCACCAACACACATGGACAAAGGTGGCTCGGGCAGCGACAGCCCGAGTGGGACAATATTCTCTACCTTGGAGAAACGTGCGTGACTGCACGTGGCCCCACCAGTCTAACTACAGCTTAAGCCAGCGTAAATCACAGGCTCAGGGCCTGGATTTAGGTCCTTGTCGCATCCCAAGTGGCTCAGAGTTTGTGCAAGCACCAGGTGAGCTGGTCTGGGGAGGTGACCCAGGGAATTGGCGCCGGGGGCACGGGCACTGCGTGAGCCCAGCGCTGGCACACGGACACAGCCAGGACCTGGCACTTGCTCTGGGAAAGCACACCAGGGCACGAGGCTAAGCCTAAGGTGGTGCTTTCTGAGCTCCAGACCACCTCCCATCAGGGCAGACACAGCAGTTCCCTTCCCTGTTATCACCAATTCTCTCCGAAGCTGCAGTGCCAGAGCCTCGGGAACATTGGATAGACACAAATTAGACACATTCAGTCTCTTCCCAAGACCATTCCACACACACAGGCACTGCCCAGCCCCCCCATCTCCCCAGATCCTTACCCTGCCTAGGAGGTTTCCTTGAAGCAGGGTCTGCTGCAGTGCCGGGGCCACCTCCTCCAGGTGCAGCATGTGGCAGAGGTCAGTGAGCTCCTCCTGCCCCAGGGACCCCGTGCCCGTGCTGTCGAAGCTGTCGAAGAGCTCCTTGAGGCGAGCTTCATACTGGTCCTGCTCAGCTTCATCCATCCCATAGCCTGCCACGCTCACCTGCGGGAAGAGACGGGGCAGGTGACCGCTGGCCATGGCGTCCGCAGCATGGGACAGCAAAAATCCCCACGGGCTGGGACAGGAGCTGCCCACGAGGCTGTCTGGGGCCGCGTTAAGAGCCCCACCACTGCTCCTGCCTCTCCCATCCCAGCGGGGGAAGAAGTCCCACGGCAGACTGAGGGGAAAACGCCTGCAGAGCCAAACCCTGGGGAGGGGACAGCCCAGGTGGCACGGCCAGCCCCAGGTGGCACGTCCCTACGTGCTAGCTCACGCTGACTCCGGGAGCACCTCGTTTGGCTCAGCTGGAGCAGCCGAGGTGCTGCAGGGGAAAATTGTTCTCTTGAGCTCCACTGCTCCCCAGGTGTTGCAGGTGATGCTTTGGTGAGAAGATAAACAACCACCCAGGAGCTGCGGGGAGCAGAGTGTGGGGCTCTGCAGACCCCAACCCAAACCCTTCAGGCCTCTGTGCCCACCCCTACATGAGCACAGCACACTCCCTGTGCTAGAGATGGGATCAAGGAATTCTTTAGGATGGAAAAAAGCTCCAAGATCAAGTCCAGCTGCCATGCACTCCCCGCATTGCTCTCCCTCAGGTATTTCAGGTCAAACCCTGGCTGAAGGCAGAGGAGAGTTTGACAGGAAGCAAACCCCAGCGTGAGGACAGCCAAAATATCCCCGGTGTCCTGCACCAGGCACACAGAGCCCAGCTGATCCCCCCCAGGTCACCCCAGGTCACCTCAGGGCTTCGTCCTCCCCTCCAAGCCTGGCTTTCACCCTTCTCATCCTCTACTCGCAGAGGATCCCAGCCCCAGAACTGTTCTGGCAGGGGAGTGGAGGGAAATTTCCCATCTGAAATGAAGGATTTGGCTGGATCCGTTTGCCCAGCCTGGCTTGGGGTGGCAGCAGTGTCACCCAGCGCCACCACACAGCCTCGGTGTGGACAATGCCACCACCCTGGGGGCACAGCAGGCCTGTCACCATCCTCACTGGGTGCGCCAAGTGACAACTGGCACGGTAGGGACCTGGTGTCCCATGGACCTAACCAGGCACCCCCGGATGTTCAGGCAGCCTCAGCCACAGGAATTTTGTTCTAGTGATGCTGCAGCTTGTCTCAGCCCCATTTCCCCAAACAGGGGGTCCTACCTAACCCCCTCCCCAGGGAGCAGCCCCCTCTCCTCCTCGCAGGGTTCTCTGTGTCACCAGCAGCACTCCTGGATGTCCCAGAACGAGCAGAGCTGCCCCAGCTGCAGCCCAATTCCACCCAAGCAGGAAATCTCCAGGGCAGGCACTGCAGCAGCCGTGTCCTTGATCTCCCTGGAGCAGATGCCAAGGCACAGCATCCTCGGGATGCCACATCTGCTGAGGGAGGCAGGGCTGGTGCCAGGCAGCACGCAGGGACAGGGACAGCCCGGCCAGGCTGGCCTTCCTCCTGCACTGCCACGGACAAGGATGGCCATGGACACCCCAGAGAGTGGACAACCCCTCCACCTGAGCCTCACACTCTCCCTGCCCCATTTTTTCCCCCAAATCCCTCTTGAGCTGATTTCTCACGGCACCCAAGCGCTGTGGGGAGGAGGGAGGGCGCAGACACTTTCGACCTGGGGCACAGAGGAGGAGGCAGCACCCAAAAACTCGGGTGCCTGCGAGCGGGAAGAAGGCAACAAACCCGTTTCCATTCCCACACCGGCAACCCCATTTCCCACCTGCACCCACAGTGGCTGGATGTGGTGTCGGGGAGCCCTGCCCGCACATTCCAGCAGCCCCAAAACTCACAGCCAAGCCTCCAGCAAAGATGACTCCAAGCCACAGAGCTTCCCAAGCATTTTTGAAGCTCTTACCTTCAGGGTCAGCCCCCTCCTGCCCCCCCAGAGAGGTCTCCAGCACCTGACCCTGCTGCTACACTGCCAGAACCAGTTCCCCCAGTTAGTTCAGAGAGCTAAATGCCACCTCCCAGTACATCCCCGAGCATCCCTGCTGGTGACCGGGATCGTCCCCTCAGCGCCACACCAACAGAGAGCCCCAAAAACTCACCCTGGGCACATCCAGATGGAGAAAGCATCTGGGAGATGTGAGAAAAACACAATCCCCGCAGGAAAAGAGCATCAGGTGTGCTGTCCCCACCTCGGAGCACACCTGCCCCACAGCCCAGGTGAGTTTTGGAAAGGGTACCGTGGCCGTGCCAGCCTCACGCGTCCCCAGGGCGAGGGACAGCCGGAGCTCAGGGGGACCGAGGCAGCCCTGCCCAGCCTGGGGAAGGGATTTCCTGCTTCCCAGCCCCGGGAATCAGCAGCGAGGGCCGGGGCCGCTTGCCTACCTGCAGTCAGCGAGGGCAGGAGCTGCTGGCAGCCTGGCGAGCCTGCGATCCTGCACAACCTCCATCTTAGGCAGGCGGCTCCGGCACGCAGCCGGCGCCGCAAGGTGACCCAAGATGCCTACTCCCTGATGCCTGAATTATTCAGCAGCGCTTCCACGGGGGAAAAACCACCCGAGCCTCCTACCTGAGGAGCTGGCGAGGCCGCCTGGCATCAGCCGGCAGTCACAATAATGAGGTCAGCGGCATCAGAGCCCCGGCGCGCAGCCACCTCCAGCGCCCGTGACGGGGACTGGCGGCGGGGAAGGGGCTCCGAGGGGCGGGGGGACACACCAGAGGCACACAAAGCCCGAATTAAAGGCCGGCCTTTCATCTCTGCTCCAGATGGGCCAGCAGCTGAGATGCAGGGGGCCGGGATAATAGCAGCAGCTGAGCGGGGGCTCCCCGGTCCCCCGCGAGGAGGAGAGGGGCCGGTCCCTGCACAGGGCATCACTTTGTTCAGATTTATTGCTGGCCTTCTGTGGCGTTTCGAGTCCCCCAGAATGACCAGCTTGAGCAGACAGCGCTGAAAAGTGCAGATTTAGGGGAGTCAGCACCACATTATTCCTTATTTCTGTTCTCCTTATTGCAAGCCTGGGGAAGCAAAGCGCTCCGGGATGATGAGAAGAGGAAGTTTTCACCGGCATCTCTTTCCTGCCTTTAAATCCACCCCCTCCTGAGAGCCAGATAACCTTCACAGCACACAATGCAGGAGCCTGATAGGACTAAATTCTCGGCTAAATTTAACTCAAACAATATAGGCTTAAGCAGTAATTACCGCTTCGCATATTAAGTGCCTGGAATCAATATCAACTTTAGCCTGGAGCTAATGAAGACACAGATTACCTGGTCAATCAATGGCATCAGCAAGTAAAAACACCACAATTAGCACAATTACCTTTTTTTTTGGGGGGGGGGGGTGAAAACAGTATGAATTATAGAATATCAGAATGACTTGGGTTGGAAGGGACTTTAAAGGCCATCTAATTCCAATCCCCTGCCATGGGCAGGGACACTTTCCACTAGATTAATTTAAAAAATCCCATTTGCTGCTGCTCAAGGGCACGAGATGGAGATTTTGGGGACGCTCTGCCTGGGTACCCCCATGGACTGCATCACCAACCAGGGCTACCTCACCCTCATCACAACCTGCCCTCCATGGAAGCCATCACCTCCAACAGACAGGGAGGAAAATGCTGGTTTTGCTGCTACTCTTGATCACCTCAGCTCAAATGAGGGCCTGGCAATTAGCAGTAATTACCACTGAGGCAGCCTCCTGTGGCCACCTCCAAGACACAAGCACCCACTCCAGGGGATGTCACTACTCTGGAGTGTCCCCCTGTGCTGGAGAGCACAGCCACGCGTGGGTGGTTTAAAAGCAACTTTCCCTTCCCCCTGCGCTCGTGACAAGCAGGGGGATGTGAACACAGCTGCCAAAACCCACCAGGACCCCAGCTTTTCATGGTGGGGTTGATATGAGATGCCCAGCAGCCACCAAAACCAGAGCATGGAGCCCTTGCTGGAAAGCCAGAGGTGAGGTTGTCTCACACTCATTATCTCCTTCCCCTAATGAACCATCTCATCCATCACAGCTGCAGCTCAGTGGCTGTGCTGAATCATAGAATGACCTGAGCTGGAAGGGTCCCACAGGGATCATGGATCCAAGCCCTGGCCCTGCACAGACCCCCCAATAATCCCACCCTGGGAACATTTTCCAAATGCTCCTGGAGCTCTGGGCTGTGTCCATTCCTGGGGAGCCTGACCACCCCAGGAGGAAAACCATTTCCTGACATCCAACCTAACCCCCCCATCACATCTTCATGCTGTTCCTTCGGGTCCTGTCACTGGTCACCAGAGAGAAGAGCTCAGCGTCCTGTCCCCGTGTCCACCCCAAAACCCCCACACCACCTCGGGGCAATTCTGCAGCTCAGCCCACCCTGCGACACCCCATCCCCTCCTGGAGCAGCAGCTCCACAAAGGGTCACCCCGAGAAACCAAAGGGAGAGGGAAAAACAAAACCCAAAAGGACAATGAAGCACCTAAACGTCAGTAAATCATTTGACAGCATGCCCAGCTCTTCAAGGGTCACCACCAGAGTCAGCCTTACAGCTGGCGGCTCCTCCTCCCCATTGACCACGCTCATAATTTCCCCTTTGCGCCTCAATACCACCTCTGCCCGTGCACCCCAAAACACCCCCAGACCCTCCAAAGTTGGCAGAGAGCAGCGATCCTGTTAACCAAGCGCCACTCCAGATTAGCAAAGCAACGATGGCGTATAAAAGCACTATAAATTTATGTAAAGAGCGTCAAAAGCAGCGCAGCGGTTTGAATATTCACGCCAGCCCGGTATTTGCATTGTAATAGGGCTTTTCACTCCCAGCCTTCCCTCCGTAAGGAAAAACAAAGCGCCCATCTGGTTTGATTTTGCAAATCGGGCTGGAGTCGCTCTGCAGTAACTCGGGGAGCCCCGGGTGCGATAAAGCCCAAGGTGGAGGCACAAAGCTGATTATTTCAGAAGTAAACAAAGCGAGCCGGTAATTTATCCAGCGACGCCTCGCGCGCCGGGAAATGAGGGATTCGGTAATTGCCGCGGAGCTCAGACCTGCGGCGGCTCCGATAAAGCCGGGCCGTGCTGAATCACGGCGATAACGCGTCCATCGCCTTCCCCCGGCTCCGTTTTGGGGAGCACAAGCGGAAGAGGAGCAGGGTACACCCAAACTGTCACCCAGCCGAGCTGTCACCCACCCACCCAGCCAAATCCCAGCACCGGAACCTCCCAGTCTGTGGATTTGGGCTTTCCTGGCTCCCAGCCTCGGCTCCATCCTTACAGGGATGCTCCGAGGGAGACGGGCCCATGGTTGGTGACCAGACAGCAGATGCTGTCTGCCACCCTGGTGACAGCGAGAGCTTCGCCGATGACAAAACAACTGCTGTTAGTAATTCCTCCAGCCACAGCCGGCTGCTTGCAGGGTCCAGAACGCGCTGCCAGCGTTCGGAGCGTCTCTGCGGGGACAGGGACACACGCCGGGACGGTGCCCTTGGCACCCGGTTCCTGTCACCCCGCGGGACCACTGCCACCAGCGCAAAGGGGACCCTGGGGGCTTCGGCGTGGCACCCCCACCCAGACAGCCCTGAAACCGCCACGGAACCCTCCGGCTACAGTTCCCTATCGCCATCACCCCCTTCCTCCAGCATCCCCCCGCTTCCAGCAGCCAGCATTCCCCCCTCCCCTCCAGCACCCCATTCCGGCAGCATCCCCCCGCCCCGGAGCCCCTTCTCCTTGCAC
>VZRL01004179.1:149431-159592 GCA_013397895.1 Origma solitaria
GACCGGCGGCCTTTATGCGGCGCCGCCCGGGAACGCCCCCCGGCGCAGGGGACAGCTGCGGGGGTCTGCCGGGATGTCCCGCGGCCCTGGGGCACCGGCGTGTCCCCGCTGCTCCGCACCCGCGTGGCATCACCCCGACTCCCCGCTGTCGTGTCCCCGAGGGTGGCATCACCCCGACTCCCCGCTGTCGTGTCCCCGAGGGTGGCATCACCCCGACTCCCCGCTGTCGTCTCCCCCAGGGTGGCATCACCCCGACTCCCCGCTGTCGTGTCCCCCAGGGTGGCATCATCCCATCTTCCCGTTGTCCTGCACCTAGGGACAGTATAACCCTGAGCCCCCAATGTCCTGACCCGCCGGGTGGCATCACTTCTGTTCCCATCACCCTCCACTCCAGGGGACATCGTCCCAGCTCCCTGCTGTCCAGCACCCCTGGGTGGCATCGGCCCACGGCCCCACTGTCCTGTCCCTCAGGGTGGCACCACCATGGTCCCCACTGTCCCACACTTCAGGGTGGCATCACCCAGCTCTTCAGTGTCCCATCCCCACAAATGACATCATCTCAGTTCCTGTCATCCCACACCCCAAGGTGGCATCACCGCAGCTCCCAACTTTCGTGTCCCCCAGGGTGACATCACCTCGGTTCCCATCATCCCACACCTCACGGGGACATCGCCCTGGCTCCCTGCTGCCCTGTACTGCAGAGTGGCACCACCCCGGCTCCCCACCATCCTGTCCCCTGGCTGGCATCTCCCCAACTTCCCGCTGTCCTGCACCCCAGGGTGGCATCACCCCACCCCCCCAGCGTCCTGTCCCCCAGGGTGACATCACCTCGGTTCTCATCATCCTGCAACCCAAGGGGACATCACCCCACATCCTTGCTGTCCTATACCCCAAGGTGACATCACCCTGGCTCCCCACTGTCCTGTCCCCCAGGGAGGCATCACCCCGGCTCCACATTGTCCTGCACCCCAGGGGACACGGCCCTGCAGCTCCTCGTTGTCCCAAAAAAACAATGGCACGTCACCTGGGCTGTCCCACGCCTGAAGGTCACAGCAACACATCACTCCACTGTCCCCCGCCCTGGGGACACGGCACCCTGGCTCCCTGCCACTCCAGGGTACCATGTCACCCCGCTGTCCCCCACCCTGGGGACACGGCACCCTGGCTCCCTGCCATTGCAAGGTACCATGTCACCCCACTGTCCCCCGCCCTGGGGACATGGCACCCTGGCTCCCTGCCATTGCAAGGTACCATGTCACGCCACTGTCCCCCACCCTGGGGACATGGCACCCTGGCTCTCTGCCATTGCAAGGTACCATGTCACGCCACTGTCCCCCGCCCTGGGGACATGGCACCCCAGCTCGCTGCCATCCCTGGGCCTGAGGGAGAACATCCCCCCCGAGTCTCCCTTGTGTCACCGTGACACAGGACGGCCGCTGTCCCCGTGGCATCCAGCCTTCCACCAGCCCTGCACCGCTGGTGGCTCTGCGCTGTCCCTGTCCCCGTGCCCCTCACTCGTTTTGGGGGTCACAAACCCCCGGAGCCATCCCGCAGGGGAGCCCTGGGGCAGCGGCACAGAACCCACAGGCACCAGCACAACTCCAACCCGTATTTAAAGCTCGGCAGTCCCGGCTGGAAGCTGGAGCCACCGCCCGCCCACGCTCCTGCTCAGCGCCAGCCGAGCCGCGGGAAGCCGGCGGTCCCCAAGGCTTGTGGATTCTCTGATGGTTAATAAGGGGTTCCGCCCACGCTGCAATCCGCTCTCGAGCAATTGCATGAGCTTATTTTGCTGGCTTTTTTTGGTGAAGATGCCCGGGGTGAGATGGCTTTTTAGCCTCCTTCCCTTTTTTAAGGCGGCTCTGCTCTGCGGGTTCAAGATATTTCGTGGGGAGGAGCGAGGGGAACACAAAAGCCTCACACGGGGTTGCATAAGTCTTGCCCAGATCAGAAATAGGCTTAAAACCCCACGAGATCCCACAGCAGAGCCAGGGGTGGGTTTGCCACACGGTCCCACCGGCTGTGACAAGGACATCTGGGACACGTGAGGTAACAGTGCAAAGAGCTTCGAAAATATTGTAATAAAATAATTGCAATAAAATATTTAGGGGGCAGCTCTGCTGCACGTCCCTTGGCACATCACTGCCACCTGCCCCAGGGACAGCGCTGTGGCACATGGCACAGCGTCCCCCAGCACCCAGCAAAGCCCTGGCCCTGCGGTGACAGGAGCAAGGCAAGGTGACTCCAAAGGGAAGGGGCCCTTGGCGAGAGGCTTTGCCGGACAGATGTCAGCAGCCACGGCTTTGTGCCGGCCAAGGGCTTTTTGTCTCGGTTTTTAACATTTGCCATTTTTCTCCACTGCTTTCTTCTGCTCTGACACTTGCTGAGGGTTTTTCTTTCTTTCCTTTCTCCCTCTCTTTCCACATTTGCTTTTCCATCCCCGGTTCAAACACTTTTTCTCCGCGTATTATGCTGAAGTTGGAACCATCTGGTGCTTTGTTTTGTTGTGAACCCGGCGAGTGCCAGGACCTTTATCCCCCTCACCCTCCTCCTCCTCGCCGGTGCCTCGCTAATCCAAGCGACAGCCCCGAAAAATCCCCCCTTGTCACCCAACAAAGGCTCTGGCCACACGTGTGCCCGGATGGGCGGTGGGGACAGGCAGCACGCTCGGTGTCCCCGTGTCCCCATCCCACAGGGATGTGCAGGGATGTCCACTCCCCGGCTCGGGAGTGCTGGGCTCTATCATTCCAGCGCGAATTCCTGACTCATTTTTAGGACCGGCTGTTAGCAGAGGCATCCTGATTTTATTTTCCCCTCGTTTTTCCATAGGAGAAAAGCGTGTTTCTAGGGAGCCACGGAGCCGTGCCAGACTCGGAGCCCGCCAGCCTATTTTCGGAGCCCCCTTCCAGCGAGCAGCTGCGCTCGGGGATGGCATTTGCGGCGAGCTCGGCGGAAGGAAACCTCGGCTCAACCCACGCCGTCACGTGTGACACGCCACAAAAACGGGGACACGTGGGGCACACCGGGACTGCCGGACATCAGCTGCCCACGGAGCCGCGGCTGGCTCGGGGCTGGCGCAGAGCCACCCAAAATCGAGCTCGGCGGCTGCGCAGGGCTGGGTGACCCCTGTGCGAGGCCGTGGGTGCCCGGGTGCAGAAACACCCTCCCGGCTTGGCTCTGGCTGCTCCGTCACGCTTTCCTTCCCATTTTCCCCGAACAATGAGGTGCTTTGTTCTGGGGCGAGGCACAGTCCGGCTGCCGCTCGGGGAGCTGGGGGGAGCGAGAGCTGTCCTGCGTCCCTGGGCTCTGTCCAGCTGTGCTGGGCCGGGCACCCCTCACCCCGGCCAGCACAGGGGGCAGCAGGGCCATAAAATAGCCCAAAAACCAGCAAAAAAACCCTACGGAACCATCAGCCAAACATAAACAAAGGGAAAAAGGAAAAGACGCTGTAGGAAAAAAAACAGCTGGAGGGAACCTCCCCATCTCCCAGCTGGTGCAGGGAGAAGTTTGGAATGACATAAGCCCAAACTTTGCTATTTTTTGCGCTAAACAAAGGCGAGCCCTGCTGAGCCGCAGCTCTGTCGCTGCTCCTCGGCTCGCTGCTGCCATCCCACGTCCAGCTCCCAGTGCACAATCGCATTCCCAGCGCCGCCTCTCGGGCCCGATCCTGCACACCCTTCCGCTGTAGGATTTTCCCTTCAGCCCAGGACACCCTTTGTGTTCGCCGCGTTTGCTGCGCTGCCTCCTTATGGCAAGAAATGTTAGGGTGGTCGGTCCACCCTTTGCACTGCCCAAACTCTGTGCAGACCCTTCCAGACCCCTCTGGCACCTTGCCCATCACTGTGGGCATCAAATTGGGGTGGCTGGGGACCACCTCTCCCACCACCTTCACGACAATTCACTGCCCCAGCTGCAGGCCCGGCTCTCCCTGGAAATGGGGAAAAATTGGGGGTGGAAAGGAAAAGCTCTTGCCTGTGAAACGAGCTGATCTGTTGGTCATTTCCCCTGCCGTCCTGCCCCTGTGGCATGGGCAGAGCAGCTCGGGGCTGGCTGGTGCAACCTTATTGCAACAGCTGCTGATGGGGAGGACGCAACCGCCTGCCCACAGCCCCGGTTTGACCGGACCTGTTTGTCTTTGGCTTTGCATTCAGAGCTGGGGAGGGAGGATTAGATTAGATATTGGGAAGGAATTCCTGGCTGGGAGGGTGGGCAGGCCCTGGCACAGGTGCCCAGAGCAGCTGTGGCTGCCCCTGGATCCCTGGCAGTGTCCAAGGCCAGGCTGGACAGGGCTTGGAGCAGCCTGGGACAGTGGAAGGTGTCCCTGCCCACGGGATGGTCTTCCAGGCCCCTTAAACCCAAACCATTCTGTGATTCAATGATTCCAACTCAGGAAAAGCAGAACAGGTCTTCCTTTGGAGGGCAGATGGATAAAAGCAGCTCCAAATGCCAGCATGGGTGGCTGCTCCTCTGGGAAAAGGTTTGCCCCCAGCCCTCCCACAGTTGATTTATGGGGTCCCTGCTGTGGGCCCCATTGGCAGGTGTGGTGTTTCAAGTGATGTCCCAGCTGTGGGTACCTCCCAGCAGCACATCCTCCTGCACCTGGCAGGCTTTCACAGGGAACACCGCTGAAATTGGGATATTTCTTTCCTGGTGGGAAGTTTCAGCCTGACAAGGCCGAGCTGACTCATGCTGACAGAGCTGCAGGTGGGAGGCTCAGCTGAGAGGGGAGCCAGCAGCAGGTTCCCACCCTTCCTGCTGAATCCTAGGGACACCAGGTTTTCATTTATAAAATTATTTCTAATTTCTAATTTTAATTTATAATTTAATTCCTATATGACATATATTACATATCACATATTACATACTACATATTCTATATTCTATATATTCTATATTCTATATATCATATATGATATATATATCATATATCATGTATTATATAGTATTATACTATATACTATATACTATATACTATATACTATATTATATATTATATATTATACATTATACATTATATCATATATTATGTATTATATTTTATATATTATCTTATATAATTTAATTTTTAATCTACAACTAATTTATATTATTTGTTTTAATTTATAATTTATAATTTATAATTTATATTTTAGAATTAAAATTTTTTTTTTATTTTTAATTGATAAAATTATTTTTATCTTTTAGACTGGAAGCTTTCCCTGCGTGATCCTTGCCTGTGGCAAGGCTTTTTTTCCCGGCGTGTCACCTTAGTGCTGGCCCCATGCTCGCCCTGGCCTGTCTCGGGGGACAGGGGACTGCCACCCTGCTGGGGTCCCTCCAGCCCCGGCCAGCCCCGGGCGGTGACACCGCGTGGTGGCCCTGCCCCGCCCCGGACGCTGTGATGGGCATGTCGGGGGCGTGGTCGAGGGGCGTGGCCTGGCGACATGGGCGCGTCCCTGTGGCACGGGGGTGGCCTGGTGACGTGGGCGTGTCCCCGTGACGTGGGCGTGTCCTGTCGGCGCTGTCGCCGCGCGAGCTGGCGCAGAGCGATGCGGCGTCGCGGCGGGGACGGCGACAGAGGCGACAGAGGCGACAGTGGCCGGGTGGAGGGCAGGGCCGGCGCGGCCCGGCACGGGCGGTGAGTACCCGCCGGCGTGGGGACACCGCCGCGCTCCCCCGCCCCGCGTGTCGCCGTCCCCGGCCGTGTCGCGTCTCATGCGCACAGCGCTGTCCCCGTGCCGCAGCTCTGTCCCCGTGCCGTGGCCGCGCTGTCCCGCTGGGGCCGTGACCCAGTGCTGCCGTGACCCCACGCCGTGGCCTGGTCACCCTGCTGGGGCCGTGACCCCGTGTCTGTCCCCTGCCATGGCCCTGCCACCCTGTCACTGGCGGGACCCCATCCTGTGGCCACGTCCCCATATCATCTTGCCGTAACGGTGACTCCGTCCTGGGGCCATGTCCCCATGTCACCCTGCCACCACCGTGACCCCCGCAGTGACCGTGTCCCTGTGTCACCTGCCGTGACCACGATGCTATACTGTGGCTGTATCCCACCCCATCCCGAAGCCGTGCTGTGGCTTGTCACCCTGCTGTCCCGTTTGGCCACCGTGCCAGCTGTCCGAGGTGCCCTTGGTGGTGCTGTCCCCCCAGTCCGGGCGGGTCACCTGCCGCAGGTGTTGCGCAAGGGCCGCCATGAGACCGAGAGCAGCACCTGAGAATTCCCCGCAGCCTCTCCAGGGCATTCCCGGCCCGTTCCGCTGCTCCTGGCGTGCGGAAGGAGCTCAGACCAATGTCCTGGGGAATGACTGGGATTTGAGGAGCTGCCCGTGCCTCCAGCACGGCCCATGCAACCCTACACCGTCCCGGGAAGGGTGCCTGTTCCCTGGGGTGCCCTCATGCCCTGGCACCCCTTTTGCAATCCTTCCTTAGGGTCTTGCGGCATTCCCAGGGCAGGGAATGGTCTGGGTGCTTTCTGCAGGAGGGATGCTGCCCCTGGGCGTGTGCTGGAGGGACTGAGCGCTGCCTGGCTCCCGTCACCAACCTCTGCCCTAAATCCCGCAGTGTCCAGAATGGTTTCCCCATCACATTAGCCCACGAGGGCTGTTGAAAGCTGCAGCTCTTGGCTTTCCTTTCCCTCCTGGGGGCTGGGGCTGTGTCTCGCTGTTGCAGAGAGCAGCTGGATGTGTCCCCCAGCCCTTTGGAGCAGGGTGCTGGTGGCACTGGGGACCCCCAAGCGCTTTTCCCACCTTCGTCGTTGTCCTCGGTAGTGCAGAAGCTCTGGGCGCCAGGCTTGGGGACAGGTGTGTGACTGTGCCTTCCCAGCCAGGGCTCGGGGTGTTGCCACAGAGTATCGGTTGCTGCGCATTGCCGGTTTGAGTTGCAGCTCCCAGCCCTGGCACGTTCCCTGCCCTTCCTGCCCCGCGGCGTCCCGTGGGAAGCTGCCCTTCCTGCCTCCCGGCGTCCGTGGGAGGGCGTGGGGGACCAAGCAGGGCCTTTGTCACACTGTGTCACCGTGGGGCTGCTCCAACACCTTGATCCCATCCCCAAAAGCCCAACACACCACGGGGTGGGGATCTGCTTCCCGCTCCCAGAGAGATGGGGGTCAGGCCCTTGTGGGGAAAAGTTGCTGTGTCCAGCCCTCTTGGCGGGGCTTGGGAACGGGGAGCCTGCCCTGCTGCACCCCAAATCCCTTGGGATGGGAGGGGATGTGCCAACAGTGCCTACCTTGCAGGGCCCGGCATTCCTGGCTCCCAGGGCTGCGCACCCTCCTCCTGGCCCCGCTCCTCACCTACGTCTCCGTGCCCTTCCTCGTCCGCCTCTTCCCCAGCGTGCTCACCAAATTTGTCTACCTGAACTTCCGTGAGTATCCCGGGGCTGTCCCAGCCGGGAAAACCCCCACAGGGATTCAGCTGGCTGCTGCAGACCCCCCAAAACACGGCTGGGACCACGCCTGGCCCCTGGGTGGCACCGGGACAGCGCTCACCCGGCTCTGGCTGTGCCGTGGGCTGGCAGAGGAGGCACGGAGGGATCTGTCCCCGGGTTTTGCAAGCTCTAATAACGCGGTGCCGCCGACCCTGTTTACTGCCTGCAGTCACAGCACGCCTGGGCACGCTCAGCATCAGCGGGGCTGGAAATTCGGCTGGGAGGAGGTGGCAGAGGCTGGGATCGCCTACCCCAGCATGGCCCTTAATCACTTAAAACTGATAAGGCATTGATTTAGAAAGAGTTGTATAAAAGCAAGCGGGTAGGAGAATTCTGGGCGATGGCTGTGATTTCTCCATCAGTGGCCTTCCCCGTCTTTGCGGACTTTCGGCGGCCGGAGCTGCTGGTGAACAACACCGTCAGCCTGCACCTCACCACCGAGCCGGGCGTCACGGTTGGCATCTGGTGAGCAGGGCATCCTCGGTGTCCCCGGTGGCTAACCCAGGTGGAACCCCCGGGGTAACCCCGCTGTCCCCGCAGGCACACGGTGCCGAGCAGCAGAGGGGCCGAGGCGCAGGGCAAGGACCGGCGCTGGTACGAGGAGGCTCTCGCTGATGCTCACCCCGTGATCATCTACCTGCACGGCAATGGGGGCACCAGGTGAGCTCCTGAGGTGCTGCTGCGGGGCCAGGGGCAGGGCAGCATGGCTGCGGTGGCTGCTCCCAGGTGACAAGTGGCAACCCCGGTGCTGCGGGGCCGGGCTGCTGTGATCATCTCTGGCCCCGGCAGTCAAGGAAAATCCCTGAAAAATAAAGGGAAAGGTCAAAACCCACCCACTCCACAGCATCCAGCTCTCCCCTTCTGGGATAAGGTCACCCTGGTTCCTCACCTGGGCTGGAGGGGAAGGTCCCTTGGGGTCCCCCCGAAGCTCTAACCCCATTTTCCCCACCAGGGCTGCGAGTCACCGCGTCCAGTTCTTGAAGGTAAGTGCTGCCCTGTGGGGACACTGGGACCTGCTGGGAGTAAGGCGCCTGCTGGCTCCAGGGACCCAGAGGGACCCCGAGCAGGGTGAAGGGGCCATGCTGGGGGTCCTGGGGTGCATCCCCCGCCAGGACATAACTTAGTGCTGCTCTGACAGACGATGGGGGCTGCTGACTTCCACATCCTGGCTCTCGACTACAGAGGTAAAGTCATCCCCTGCCTCTTACTGGGTGACCTCTGCTCCTAGGGCTGGTCCCCACCGGGGCTGTGACACTGAGCCATGTCCCCCACAGGCTATGGGGACTCCAGTGGACACCCCACAGAGAGAGGCTTCACCACAGATGTCCTGGCGCTCTACGACTGGGTGAAAGCGCGGAGCGGGAACAGCAGCATCCTCTTCTGGGGACACTCCTTGGGGACAGGGTGGGTGCAGGGGACGTGATGGGGACACACCAGAGCCCACCCTGCACCCTCTGACACTGCTGCCGCACCGGTGCCACCCAGGGCTGACCAAGGGCTTGGAGCAGCTCCTTGGTGGAGGTGCCTGCAAAGCCAAACGCAGGCAGCAAGGGGAACCTGAGGGAGCTGTGCATCCCCGCCTTGGCTGCTCCCCCTCACTGTCACCTCTCCTGTCACAGGATTGCCACCAATGCAGCCAGGAAACTGCAGGAGGAGCGAGGTAAGGGCCAGCATGGGTGGGTTGTCCCTGTGCAGTGTCACCCTGAGGCTCTGCACTGCCCTGATTTTGGGGGGGCCACAGAGGAGAAGAGGAGCCCTCACAATCCTCCTCACTGGGATGGGGACATTTTGGTCCCACTGCTGCCTGGAAGGGGAGTGTGGCAGCAGCCTGGCAGGGGGGACAGTCCCCCACAGCCACTCCCATGTCACTCTGCCCTCAGGGGTCCAGGTGGATGCCATTGTCCTGGAGTCTCCCTACACCAACATCCGAGAGGCGGCTGCCAACATCCCCATCACCAAGGTGAGTCTGGGGGCTCTGCCTGTGGGGTCCCCCAGCAGTGCCAGCCCCAGCTCAGCTCCCTGGGTGTCCCCCTGTGCAGATGATTCCAAGCCATGGCTGAGCCCCCCAAACTCTCTCCCTGCCAGATCTACCGGCAGTTCCCGGGTTTCGAGTACCTCATCCTGGACTCCCTGGCTCAGGCAGACATGTTCTTCCCCAATGATGAGAAGTGAGTTCCTGTGGGAAGGGGCGCAGCCGTCCTGGGGGGCTGTGGGAATGATGCCAGGACCCCCTGGCTGACGAGAGGCGTCAGTCACCCCACTGCAATCCCGGCACTCCTCTGTGTTTACCCAGATTATTCATACTTTAGAAGTGACTTTTTATTTGCGTAATGTCAGATATCAGTTTGATTATTGAGCAAAGTCCACAAGCCACAATCCTTTTTTTGGGCAATACTCACTCGCATTCCTTGTAGCACTCACAGCCTGTCCAAAATCCATTTGATTTATGGGTGCTTTTGAAACCTGACCACGCTGTAATTGGGGTTTAAGGTGATTAGGGTGCTTGTTGCTGCCATGCCAGGGCAAGCAGCGTGGGCATCACCCAGGTGGGTATGCGAGGGATGGCTCTGAGGGGCAGTACTGGGGGGATCAGGGTGCTGTGGAGATTTTGGCAGGGGCTGGGGAGGCTCCTGGGGGTCTCTTGGCTCCGGGGACAGTCCTCAGGGCTGTGCTTGCTGCCCACAGTGTGAAGGTGCTGAAGTGCCCCCTCCTCATCCTGCATGCTGAAGATGATGGAGTCTTGCCTCCAAAGCTGGGCCGCAAGGT
>VZRL01004179.1:159615-173013 GCA_013397895.1 Origma solitaria
GTGGGTGGGCACCTGCCGTGGGGTGGGCACCTGCCGTGGGGTGGGCACCTGCCGTGGGGGTGGCACCTGCCATGGGGGCGGGCACCTGCCATGGGGGCGGGCACCTGCCACAGGGTGGGCACTTGCCAGCCAGGCTTTGAGCCTGGCTTTGGAGGGCTGAAGTGGCCAGAGAGGAGGTGACCACCTCCAGGAGGGGTTTGGGGTCCCCTGCTCGTACCGATAACCACACTCCCGCCCCGTGGCAGCTCTACGAGACAGCACACAAAGCCTACAAGGACAAATCCAAGGTGAAGTTCATTACCTTTCCCGAAAAGCTGGGCTTGGGCCACGACTACATCTCCTTCAACCCGGAGCTGCCTGCCCTGGTGAAGTAAGTGCTGCTCCAAAGAAACAGGGGGCACAGGATGAGCCTTGGCCTCCTCTTCCACCGGTGCATCCTCTCCTGCTGCAAGGACAGAGCGGCCTACCCCCTGCCCCTGCTCCCTTCCCTCCCCACGGCCTTTGCTGGCATCACTTTCTAAACCATAGTCACTCTCCGCTGCCCTGAGCCTGTCCTCGGCCTGGGTGGCTTGGGGAGGTGGCTCTGGGGACACCAGCTCCTCTTTGTCCTGGGTGCAGAGATGCTCCAAGCCCAGCTCAGCCCCACATGCAGGGATCACAAATCAGGCTCTGACACAGCACAGGAGGGTCAGTGACACAGTGTCAGATTTATTACATCTTGTTGCAGAGACTTCTTAAACATGAAGTGATGCCAGCTGCTGCCTGCATTGACCACATGCTCCCTCAAACCCACTCCAGGACCCCCCCATGGCACTGAACTTACTGCTGTAAGTAATAAAAGCTACTGAGAAACTTTTAATTCACCCACTGCCTCCAGGATGCTGCAGGTTACTCGAGGGATGGAGACACTGATGTGGTCTGGGTCACCAGAGCCGTGACCGGGAGCATCCCGTGGGACACTGGTGGGGGTACCTGGGCCTGGCATTGGTGCCTCAGGGCTGGCACCCCCCTATCCTTCTTCAGCAGCGCCTGCAAGGGCCCAGCCAGCTGTGTCCAGCTGTGCTGCCCACCCCATCCCTGGCCAGCCCTCTTCCTGCGTGAGCGTTGGTGGAAGCAAGCCCAGCCCTAATTTTAGGCTTCAGCAAACAGCCCCCTTCGGACTCCAATGGCACTTTTTATTTTTAGCACCTAATGCAAGCGACAGGGCGACGTGGTTTCGCTTTCCACACGACACTTAGGTTATAAAAATCCCTCCCCCTCTCCCCCATCCCTACGGAAAGCCAGCAGCAGCAACACAGAGAGACTCAGACAGCAGAGAATTGTACAGCGAACGTGCTCGTGTCCCCTGGCTCCGGCCGGCGCCGCCCCGGCCCCTACGCCGCGGTGCCGTTGGGGGTCTTGTCCTGCCCCGCGTCCCGGGGCTCGTTGGGCGGGGGGATCTTCAGGTCTGAGGGCTCCACGTGCCAGATGTCCCGGGCGTACTCCTTGATGGTGCGGTCGCTGGAGAACTTGCCGGCCGCCGCAATGTTCCTGATGACCATCTTGGTCCAGGCCTTGGAGTTCTGCAAGGAGAGGGGTGGCATGCGGTGGGTGGTGCCCGTGGGTGCCACCTGGCACAGGACCCCATCCCCGTGCACGTCCCTGCTCCGGGATGGGATGTTGTCTCCCACACAGCTCCCTGCCCTGTCCCCGGGCTGGCACTCACCAGGTACAGCTCGCTGACCTTCTCCTGGCACTTGACATAAGCCTCGTAGTCTGCAAAGACTTTAAACCTGTAGAAGTGAGAAAAGGAGGAGTCAGGAAAAACGGGAAGGTGGGAGCATGGCAGGCTCCCCGATCAGGGGTGTTGTTACATTCCAGACCCTTAAACTCAAGGTTCCTTTACTCCGTTTTGGCACAGAGGAGAAATCCCCACCAGATACTTTCCAGAGGTGAAAACTGCACAGAAGTTTACTGGCAAAAATAGAGAAAATTAAGGAAACCTTGGAAAAAGTAGTGAATACAATACCGAATTCAACATAAAACCACTTATCATAACATCACTTGGCGGTAATTTAGTATTAAGCATTTACTTGGCCCATATAACCGAGAAACCTTCAAAACCTGAAGATGTGCTGTTACCCAAAAAGTTTTATGAAAAAGGGATTAAGAGAAAAAAAGAAAGAGAAAGAAAGACAGAAAAGGTACAGAAAAATGCACATACAGCTACCAACTCCTGGATTCCAGTGGGGATGAGACACAAACCCCACAGAGAAGGTCCCTAAATGGCCACACGCCCTCAGCCCCTTTTATACCGGTGGCGCCATGGCCCCGCCCCCCAGGTGGGACTTCTGGTTGCTTAGCCAATCAGAGGCTGGCTTGTACTGCCCGTGTGTGATTGATTGGCCGCTCAGCCAATCAGACGCTGGGCTAGCACCACCCGCCCCCTAAGGTGCCATGATTGACAGCTCTGCCAGGCTGAGGGTCTGGGCACTGCCTCGGCAGAAGCAAGGCCTGACCCCAACCCCACACACACTCAGGCGTCACAAGCACCCAAAAATGGCTTCAGACAGTGATCTAATCCACTCTCTGGCAGGCATCCTCCACCACAAACCCTCCAGCCCAACCCCCCTCCCTAAGCCCTGCTGGTATAGAACCCTGGATGACCAGGGAGGGCACCCAGGGAAAGCATTTCTCCCATCCCAGTGCCCATGGGTGCTCAGTGCTCTGGACAGGAAGGCTCTTGAGGGGCCTAAAATCCTCTGGAAGGGCTGCACACCCAAAGGCGTTAATGTGACAAGGACCATCCATGGAGAATCCGTGTGTAATGTGGTCCCAGCCCCTGATGTGGCCACAGGAGAGACCCAGCCCCGGGGACAGAGGGCACCCCAGGCCTCACCTGTCATGGTGGAAGAGCATGTTGACCACGTCGTTGAAGAGGTTGGGGTCTTTCGGGGAGAAGAAGCCACTTTTAATCTGGTCAACGGCCTGTTTCAGCTCGGGCAGCCGGTCGTAGTAGAGCTGGGCATTGTACCTGGAGGGAAATCGGGTGTAAAATGGTGCTGCCCCAGGTACCTGAGGTGGCAGCCCTGTGGCATCCTCAGCCCTCACCCTTTCCTGTCCAGCTCCGTGACATCCTCCACCCTCATGCCGAAGATGAAGAGGTTTTCCTCTCCAGCCTCCTCGGCCATCTCCACGTTGGCTCCATCCATGGTGCCGATGGTCAGGGCCCCGTTCAGCATGAACTTCATGTTGCCCGTCCCTGAGGCCTCGGTGCCCGCTGTGGAGATCTGCTCTGACAGGTCGGTTGCAGGGATCACTGCCAACAAAAAACACGGACACGAGGGGCTCGTGGTGACCACCTTTGGGTTTGTTTCCTGCTGAAGCACCACGGTGAACAGTCGCGGGTTGGAGGGACATCCCCTCCCCACAGCGTGTCCCACCCAGGGTACCTTTCTCTGCCAGGGACACCCTGTAGTTCTCCAGGAAGATGACCTTCAGCTTGCTGCCCACCATGGGGTCGTTGTTCACCACCTGAGCCACAGCATTAATGAGCTTGATGATCATTTTAGCCATGTGGTATCCGGGGGCAGCCTGGGAGAAAAGGCACAGGTGAGGCAGGAGAGCTGGTGCCAGGGGTGGGGGAGGCACACCCATGTCCACATGTCCACCCTGTCCTGGGAAGAACCTGCTCATCCATGCTCCTGTCACCTCATCCAACATGGGTTACAATGCCATGGCTTTTTGGGAGCTTCCATGACCACAGACAGCCCTGCCCCAGCTTGGTTGGGTTGAAGCCAACCAGTGCTACTCCAGCGCTTTCTGGAGAACTTCATGGACACAGAATCATAGAATCATGGAATTGTTTAAGTTGGGAAAGCCCTCCAAGATCATCGAGTCCAACTGTTCCCCCAGCACTGCCAGGGCCACCACTGACCATGTCCCCAAGTGTCACATCCACTTGGCTTTCAAATCCCTCCAGGGATGAGGACTCCACCACTGTCCCATGTCCCCAAGTGCCACATCCATAGGGCTTTTAAACTCATCCAGGGATGAGGACTCCACCACTGCCCTGGGCAGCTATTCCAATGCCTGACCACCCTTTGGATGAAGAAATTTTTCCAAATATCCAATCTAAACCTCCCTTGGTGCAGCTTGAGGCTGTTTCCTCTGTCATCTCCCCCATTCCCTGGGAGAACAGACTGACCCCCACTTGGCTCCACCGTCCCGTCAGGAAGATACAGAGATGTAGCCCCATGAGACCTCTGCACACACATCCCCCAAGGCACTCCAAGGACATCCTCCAAAAATGTCTAAAACACCCGACCCAACTTACCTTGCCTCCAATGATGACTGTCCTTGGCACAAAGAGCTTTGCAGGATCCCTCCTGATTCCTGGAGAAAACGCAAGTGTTACGGTGGGCCAGGGGACACAGAGATGCTGCTGCAGCCCTGGGACAGCCTGTCCCCTCGGGGCACAGTGGCTTACGGTTGTACATGGTGATGATGTGCAGGCAGTTCATCAGCTGCCGCTTGTACTCGTGGATCCTCTTCACGTGCACGTCGAACATGGAGGAGGGGTTGATTTTCACTTTGTACTCCTTCTCCAGGTACAGCGCGAACTTCACCTTGTTCTCCTGGGCCGGGGCAGGGACCACATCAGCCCCAGCTCCCTGCCCCCTGTGCCCTCGTTCCCCCTGCCCACACCCCTCACCTGCTTCACTTTGGCCACCTCTCGGATGAAGAGGTCATCGTCCACAAACTCGTGCAGCTTGGTCAGCTGGCTCAGGTCCCGCACGTAGTCTTCCCCAATTTTCTGCAATGGGAGCACAGGCACGTGCTGATGGTGGGAAGGGTTGGGTGGGAGTGGAACTTAAAGATCATCCTGTTCAACCCCACTGCCATGGGCAGGGGCACCTTCCACTATCCCAGGGTACTCCAAGCCCTAATGTCCAGCCTGGCCTTGGACACTGCCAGGGATCCAGGGGCAGCCACAGCTTCTCTGGGCACCTGTGCCAGGGCCTGCCCACCCTCACAGCCAAAAATTTCATCCCAGCATCCCATCTAACCCTGTTGTCTGTCAGTTAACATCCATTCCCCCTTGTCCTGTCCCTCCATCCCTTGTCCCCAGTCCCTCTCCAGCTCTCCTGGAACCCCTTTAGCCCTGGCAGGGGCTCTGAGGTGTCCCTGGAGCCTTCTCCAAGTGAACACCCCCAGCCCCCCCAGCCTGGCTCCAGAGCAGAAGGGCTCCAGCCCTCAGAGAATCTCCTTGGCTCCTCTGGACTCACTCCAGCAGCTCCACATCATTCTGACGCTGGAGACCCCAGAGCTGGAGGCAGCTCTGCAGGTGCTGAGCAGAGCAGAGCAGAGTGGAAGAATCCCCTCCCTTGACCCTCAACTCCTCCCCTATCTAAAGGATGCAGATGGTTGGGGTTGTTCTGGCACCCCTGGGCTCAGCAGGGCAGGGTCAGTGGGCACAGCGCGTCCCCCCATGGTGGTACCTCGGCGATGAGCTCCGCCAGCCCCGGGTTGCAGAGCAGGAGCCAGCGCCGCGGGGTGATGCCGTTGGTCTTGTTCTGGAACTTCTCCGGCTCCAGCGCCGCAAAGTCCTCGAAGCTGCGAGGGCGAGGATGGCACAGCTCCAGCCTCGCCCACCTGGCACCGCCACCACCCCTTCCAAGGCGAGGGGGGCCCGTCACCGCCTCCCTCCCCGTGCTTACACTTGAGTCTTGACGATCTCGGAGTGGATCTTGGCCACGCCGTTGACGGCGTGGGAGCCCACGATGCAGAGGTGGGCCATGTTGATCCTCTTGGTGCCCCCCTCCTCGATCAGGGACATCCTCCGCAGCCGCTCCACGTCGTTAGGGAACAGGGACGCGATGTGCTGCCGGTGGAGCCGGAGAGGGGGTGAGAGGTGGAGGCACTGAGGGATGTCCCACCCCATGCAAAGTCCCCAGTGCATTTGACACCAGCCAGAATGGTGGCTTTTACTCCATTGTGACAGTGCAAACCCCCTCCAAAGGGTGCCCTTACCCAGCACGGATGTCTCTGAGCAGAAGGACCCCCCCAAGTCCCCACACAGAGGGGTTTGGGGACACCTACTTGGCCAGTGAGGCCATTTTGGCAAAAGCCTTAGTGCTGCCAGACTGGGAGGGCAAACCATCATCTCCTCTGCACTCCCAACCTCATCTTTCCCAGGATGAATTCAGCATTTAGGAAGCAAAGGGATGCCACCTCTCAAGTCCCTGGAGCAAGGCGTGAAGCTTCTCAGCAGTCACTAACTGCAGGATGGCAATGTTCTGGTGGAAAAGGGCTTTCCTACACATCAACATCCCAAAAAAGCAGCTGGAATCACCCAGCCGCACACCCAACACAGTCAGTTTGTGCATCCCCCTCATCCTGGCAGTACAGCCCCGTCCCCCTTTCTGGAAAGGGCTCCCAGAAACTCACATCCAAATGTCTCTGGTTGATCTCATAGATGATCTGCAGGTGCCTGGGGAGCAGCTTTTCTACCAGATCCACGGGCCAGCGCTCCAGGGCCTCGGGAAGCACCGTGTGGTTGGTGTAGGCGAAGGTCCTTTTGGTGATGTCCCAGGCCTGGTGGGGAAGAGCCAGTGCTCAGGAGCACCTCAAGTGCCAGAACCCACCCATGGCCCTCCCACTACGCCCAGCAACACAGCCCAGCCAGCTCCTCCCAGTCCACACCAGTTAAACCCAGCCTGACTGCTCCAAGTCACTCCTAGCAGCCACAAAATTGGCTCCCCACTGTGGATGGAGCAGACCCAGGGTCCCTACCTTATCCCACGGCAGCTTCTCGATGTCCACGAAAATCCTCATCAGCTCAGGGATGGCCATGGCAGGGTGTGTGTCATTCAGCTGGATGGCAACCTGGGACAGCAGGGTGGCACGTGGGGACACACAGGGGACATGGGGAATCCCACTGCCCACATCAGCTGGGCACCCGTGGAGGGTCCACAAACCTCTCCAAGGCACAGGTCAGAGCAGCCCTGGCTCGTACCTGGTCCGGGAAGGAATCAAACACGGTCCGGACGCTGTCCGTGCTCCCGAATTTGGATGCTTTGAAGCGGCGGATGATGTCCTGGAGGGTGGCAGCCACGACAAAGTACTCCTGCTTCAGCCTCAGCTCCTTCCCTTCGAAGAACTGCGGGCAGAGGAGCAGGGAACTGCAGGATTCCCACAGGATTCACTGCATTTCCTTGTTCCCAGGCTGTGAGCCCCATCATGCTTCCCCCAGCGCTGGTTTTGGTGGCAGCTTTAACCCCAACCTCTTCTTGCTTCCCGGATTTCAGCACAGGGGTTTGAGATGTGCTGGGGCAAAGAGCACTGTCAGAACCAGTTCTCTGTGGCTGGAACTTTTTGGCTGCAAGGAAAGGTACCAGGACAATGGGAAGGGGAGCCATAGGAGCTCTAACACCCAGGAGCTATTCCTAAAACAAGGATTTAACCATCGCTCATGCAGCACAAAACATTGACCTGCTGGTCTGCAAAGGAAGGGCCACAGGAGACAGCCTCACCCCTGGAACTGCAGTGCCCCCAGCTCTCCTCAGCTGGGGAGACGCTGGAGGAGGATTAAATGGGAAAAACACCATCAGGACCTGTCCCAAACAGGCTGCAGAGCAAGGAGATCTGCCCTTTGCCTTTTTTCCTGCTCCACAGCTTGGTTTGCAGCTGGGGAAGTGTTGTCCACCCCACCACACCTCCGTGCCAGCTTGGCAAGAACACCCAGAGCAAGAGGGTTGGAGTGCAAAGGGCAATTTGAGGCATAACCTCTGGTCCCAGGGTTGCAAAAGGCCACCAGGGAAACACCAGCAGCATTCAGCAGTTTGCTTCCACATTACATTCTTCAAGAAATGTTTCTTCAGCAGGACATGCTCATCCCCACTCCCTCCAGGCAAAGCTCAGGGGAACAGACTCATCCTGGTGAGAGGCAGCAACCCTCATCCAAGCACTGCCAGCAGCTTGAAACACAACTAAAAACATCTCTGTGGAGTCCTGGAGGGAAAGGCCACTCCACTTCCCGCTCCATCTGGGCACTCTTTCCCCATGCCTAAAACAGGGACTCCTTAAAACCCCATAACTCACGTTGTCATTGGGGTAGAGCACTCGGGAGATGTTCTCCGCCAGGTTCCTGTCCAGCACGGCCTGGATGTAGTCCCCGACATTGACTGGGGAGGAGCAGAGGGATAAGGGATAAGGGATAAGGGATAAGGGATAAGGGATAAGGGATAAGGGATAAAGGATAAGGTGGGCGTGGGGCCCCCTCAGCTCTTCCCATCCCGCCCAGCTGCCACTCACAGTCGCGCAGGTTGAAGTCGTTGGGAGCGCGGGCCGACCACAGGCGCATGGTGTTGACGGTGTTGTTCATGTACCCGGGCACGGGGGTGTCGTAGGGCAGCGCCAGCACCACCTGTGACACGGCCAGGGCAGCGGGAATTGGGCTGGGAATCCCCAGGTGCTCCTTCTGGAGCCCTCCCATCCCACAGAGCCTCCTGCTCAGGGCTGAGCTCGGGGTGGTGCCCACCTTTGTGGGGTGGCACAGGTGGGAAGGTGCTTGGTTCCCCTGCATGGAGTACCCTCTGGCTCTGCCTGCTGGCTGGTGTTTGGCAGAAGTGCTCAGGGCATGGAGAGGGGCTCATGAAGGTCAGGAGCACCTTAATTTAGGGTTATTTTAGGGCTGCACATTGCAAACAGACCTGCAGGAGCTGCTTTTGGATATTTCACAGATTGTTTGGGTTGGGAGGGACCTTAAAGTCTATCCACTTCCACCCCCTGCCGTGGGCAGGGACACCTCCCACAAGACCAGGTTGCTCCAAGCCCTGTCCAGCCTGGCCTTGGACACTTCCAGGGACAGAGAGCTTGGCTGCAGATGTGGAGCAGCCAAACCTGTCCCCATCCCTACGTCCATCTCCACCCCAGCTTGCCCCACCACTGCCTTTTCCATCCCAACCCAACTTTCCCAGCAGTACTCATCCCTGGGGTGCAGCCATCCAGGGAGAGCCCCCCAGGTGACAGCAGAAGCCATGCAAGGGACACTCCTGTCCCCAGCCCTTACCTGGGTGTCGATCCACTTGGCACCGGAGGCAGAGTGCTCCACCCGACCGTAGAAGTGCACGGGCAGCATGTACTCGGGACGGGCCTTCTCCCAGGGATTGCCGTGCCGGAGCCAGTCATCGGCTTCTTCCACCTGCACAGGGACCCAGAGCAGTGACACGGTCACCCAGCCCCGGGGATCTCCTCACTTGGAGGATGGCTGGGGCAGGACGGCTGGGAAAGGCTCATGGCAAAGGGGATGATGCTCGGAGTCTGTCCGCCCTAAACCTGGATTTTGGCACTGTAGGGATGGCACAGAACTCTGGGGTATCTGTGCCATCCACGGGGATGGGGACAAACCCAAGGTTTCTCTTAGCGCACTGCTAATGTTGCATTTCCAAAGCAGCCCTTCCAGCCTTGCTCCGCGAGGAGCAGGGACACAACTGCTCCGTGGAGCAGCTCTCAAGGTGGCCTTGAGCAGGGCATGCTATGGATGGGGATGAGGGATGGATGCTGTGCACTGGTTTAACAAACTTAAACTGGTTTAAGAAGTTAAATTTGTTCAAGAAAATATCTGCTGAATTTTCCAAGGCGAGGGGAAGGAAGTGTGTGCACCCCAACCTAAGGGGAAGGAGGTGAACGTGGGGCTCTGGCCGTGCCAGGGGACAGCAAGAGCCACACATCTCCGTCCGTACCTGCCACCCGTCCCGGATCTTCTGGTTGAAGATTCCGTACTCGTAGCGGATGCCGTAGCCGTAGGCCGCCAGCCCCAGCGTGGCCATGGAGTCCAGGAAGCAGGCTGCCCAGGAGAGAGGGAAGCAGTGAGCTGGGCCCCCCTCGGATCCCTGGGAGATGGATCCTTATCCTGGCACAGCCACGAGCCCCACGGGGACACGAGCCCAGGCCAGCAGCCACCCAGCACATCTCGCTCCGTGCTGGAAAGGCTGGAGCAATAACCCCCGGGATTTGGTACTTCCCATGGTGGATGCAAAGCCCTCAGGGATGTGCCAAGGAGGGGCTCACTCACCTGCCAGCCTGCCCAGACCCCCATTGCCCAGCCCGGCATCCTCCTCGATTTCCTCCAGCTCTTCCATGTCCAGCCCGAGCTACGGATGAGAAAGAGATGGGCTGGAGACTGCCAGGGTGCCCAGCCCCACAGGGGGAAGGCACTACTGGCACACACTCCCTTGCAGGAGGGATCCAGGTGCGCTGGAAAGGAACCCAGCTCCCCAAGAGCCATCCCTGCAGGTGGGACTGATTTGTACCCAAAGCAGCCGCTCTCCCCCCGGCTGTGGCTCTGTGTCACAACAGGGACCTGTTCACGTGTTTAAAGTCACTTCACCAGCCTTTACAAGGGACACTCCCACCCTTGACCTCCTTCTGGGCAAGATGTGGGGGTGGAGGGCACCAGCCTATAACCAGGGTGCTGCTCTTGGGCCCCCAGACATCTCCAAGGGCTCTGAGGGCTTATTCCCAGGCCTGCTCCCTCTCTCCATGGCCGCAATCCCACAGGGGCAGGCAGCAGGTTCCTGCTCCTCCAGCAAGCCCATTCCTTGAGGCAGTCACCTGGGAGGCACATTCCTGCTCCCCCAGCTCCCCTGTTCCCTGGGGAAGGCACCTGGGTGCTGTCTTCCTGCTCCCTCATCACTCCATCCTCTGCAACAGGCACCCAGGGGCTCTTCCTCCTGACTGCAGGCATCGCCCTTTAGGGTGAGAAGCATCTACCCCCCTTTTCCAGGGAAATTTAAATTTTCCAGCCTGGGATGCTGTGGGAAAAAGAGGTTTTGCCTATGCAAAACTCCTCGGGGAGCTCAGCTGGAAACCTTTGGTCCATTGCCCCGCCCTGATGTTCCCTGGTCACAGCAGGTGGGGCTAAAAAAATTTAAAACCCCCTAAAAATAAGTTCCTCTCCTTTGAACGCATTTGCACAAAAGCTGTTTCTGCTCTTGTGCAACCACCCTGGCCACAACTGATGACATTGAACACAAGAGGTGACAGGGTGGGGACAAAAGGAGCCACACAGAAACCTTAGATAACCCCAGTGCCACCTGGTGCCAGCACCCAGCTGGGCTTAATTCAAGGTTTTATTCCTCCCTGCCACTGATAATGGATATGAACAGCCTCATCCATAGAACCACCACTTTCCTGCCAGTTTATGGGATCCCTCTGCATTCCCCAGAACGCAGTGCCCAGGCTGGGCAGCTCCAGGCCTTTCAAGGGCAGGCTCTGTATTCCCTAAGTCATCTCCTGGGGCTCAGGGAGCAGTTTGAAGCCAGTGTGGTAAAACACAGACATTCCCAGGAGTTGGAGAGCGCGGAGCCCTCCCAGTCCGGGTCCTCACCCCTTGTGGGATGCTCACCTGGTAGACGGCCTCGTCGCAGGCGTTCTGCAGCCCCAGGTTAATCATCGTGTTCTGCAGCGTCCGCCCCATGTAGAATTCCAGGGAGAGGTAGTAAATCCTCTGGAAGATAAAACCACCCCATGGTCACTTTTCCCAGGGCTGGAGGAGGCTCCCCTGGACGCCAAAAGCTGCTATTGGGTGATATCTCAAAAATAAACAGGAAAAACCCAGCTCTCAACAGAGCAGGGTGGTTTGCACCAGGAATTTCAGGGTTGTGGATCCTGGGTGGCCTGGCAGCCCCTGCCCCGCTCTCCAGCTCTTTCCCAAAAAGGGAAGAGGCTGTTTTATTTGGACAAGCCCTGGCTCCCTGTCCCAGAGCGGGGACAGCTCCAGGATGGTCACCTGGCACAAAGTTAAACTTTAAAGAGAAGCCGTTCCCTAACGTCACTCCGGGCTGCAAAGCCACCGGAAAACCACCGAGCTGCCGGGGCCAGGCGGCGGCTGCGGGGACATGGGGCTTCCTCTGCTGTCCCCTTGGAGCAGGGGACACTCCCGCTGACACGGCGGGCGCAGGACGCGGCCGGGCCGGCCTTGTGTAAGCCGAGCCCCGGCGTCAGCACCGGCAGGTTTTAAGGAAGGATTTAGGCTGGGGGAAGTCGCTGACTCGACAGGTTTCCCCAGGACCTGCGCGGGGTCGGGCCGGGAATGGAGGTGGGACAGAATCCTGGAATCCTAGAATGGTTTGGCTTGGGAGGGACTGCACAGATCGTCTCGTTCCGACGCTCCTGCCACGGGCAGGATGTGCTGGGCAGGATCCAGAGGGATCCCAGCAGAGCTGCGAGCAGGGACTCCAGGCTGCAGCACCCGGCACGCCGCGGCTGCACGGGAGAGTCCCAACTCCAAAGCCTGGCAGAGGCTCCTTTTTCTCACCCCTACACTACACGGGGGAGTGCTGAGCTATCGCGGCTGGCACGCTCCCAGCGAGGTGTTGGCAGGGAGGAAATTGATGCCGACAGGGACATCCAGGTGTCAGGAGGGGGATTAGGGCTTAATCCCCCCGCGGCAGAGCCCGGAGCAAGCCAGCGGGACGAGCAGCAGCACAGCAACTCCTGCACAAACCGGATCTCTCACGCTTGGGATCACTTGTGTTAAACAAGACCTGTTTGTGGTTGGCTTCGGGTGCCTTTAAACCTTTCCAATCATTCCCCCGGGAAGCCTTTGGAGTTGGTTTTGGTAGACAGCACCCACGCCGGCGCCGCGGGACAACAAACGGCGTTCCCATGCCCTGCACCCCGCTGCCGGCCAAGCCGCGCTCTGTTTGTTTTGCAAAGCAAAGGACAGTGGCCTGGCTTGGTAAAGTCCAGTCCCTCCTCTCGGAAAAGTTACCGGAACAGCCCTAAATCCATGAAAAACCGAGCCCCGCCAATCGTTCTATCGCGGCGCGGAGGGAGGGTTCACATCCACGGGGTTCCCATGGATCCCACCCCAGCCACAACCCCGGACCCGCCGTGGGGGGCTCCCAGCACCCCGCCCCGCACGGAGGGGCTCCCCCCATGTCCCACCGCTCCCACCTTGGGATCCTTCTCGTAGTAGTACTGCTGGGTGCGGATCCAGCGCCCCACCAGGTGGTCCCGCACGGTGTGGGCCAGGGCGAAGTAGTAATCGCGTGGGGTGGCCACATTGCGGTCCTTGACCAGGGTGAAGTGCAGGTGCCGGTTGAAGCCCCGCTTCAGCTCGGCCACGCTCTCGGCGCCCACGATCCCGCGGATGCTGATCTGCTTCCGCCGCTCCTGGTCCGACAGCGGCCGCGACATCGCGGCGGGGCTGCGGGGACACGGGGAGGGGGGACACGGAAACACGGGCTGGGCTCCGGCGCCGCGTTCCGCCTCCGCCCCGCGCTGGCACCGCCCCGGGAGGGGACGGGATGGGATGGGGATGGGGACGGGCCCCGCGAAGGGCCGCCCACGCGTGGGGCGGGAGCGCGGACCGCCACCGGGGGGGCCAAGGGGGGGACCCCGGGGACCGCC
>VZRL01004179.1:173725-192396 GCA_013397895.1 Origma solitaria
TCCCCCGCAGCATCTCCCGGCCCCCTCCCTTTCCCCGTGTCCTCACTGTTCTCTGCCCGCCCGCAATCCCTCTGGAAATGGCGTGGGATCTCTTCCCCGGCTCCGGGCTCTCCCCGCTGCCTCCCGCACCGTGGCTGCCCGCAGTACTCTGCCCTGCGCCCGGTTCCTCCAAAGGGCACAAATATCCGATATGAGCTTCCAGCGCAACACTTCCTCCTCCGCCTTTCCTTATCCTCCTCCTCCTCCTCCTCCTCCAGCCATGGCTCCGCAGGTTTTCCAGACTTTGTGTTTTCCTCTCCTGGGCTCATCCCCAGCAGGGTGGGCAGCAAGGCAAGGAAACGGGATTCTGCCCCTCTGCCCCACTCAGGTGAGACCCCACCTGCAGTGCTGCCTGCAGCTCTGGGGTCCAGCATTGGAAGGATGTGGAGCTGCTGGAGCAAGTCCACAAGAGGCTATGGAGATGCTCCAGGGCTGGAGCCCCTCTGCTCCGGAGCCAGGCTGGGAGAGCTGGGGGTGCTCACCTGGAGAGGAAAAGGCTCCGGGAAGAGCTCAGAGTCCCTGGCAGGGCCTGAAGGGCTCCAGGAGAGCTGCAGAGGGACTGGGGACAAGGCATGGAGGGACAGGGCAAGGGAGAAAGGCTTTCCAGTGCCAGAGGGCAGGGATAGATTAGATCCATGCATGGGCTTCTGTCCAGAGAGTAATAGAATCATAGAATCATGGAATGGTTTGTTTTGGAAAGGACATTAAAGCTCATTTTATTCAAACCTCTGCCATCAGCAGAGACATCTTCCACTATCCCAGGCTGCTCCAAGCCCATCCAACCAGGCCTGGAACACTTCCAGGGATCCAAGGGCAGCCACAGCTTCTCTGGGCACCCTGTGCCAGGGCCTCCCCACCCTCATAAGGAAGAATTTCTTCCCAATACTTCATCTAAATCCCTCCTCTGTCAGTGTAAAACCATTGTCCCTTGTCCTATTGCCACAGATGCTCTGGCCCTGGGCTGTTCCCTGTGCTGTACATGACTTACAGGCTGGTTTTACATGCTGCAGGGAGGATGCAGTTTCCTGTATCTCCGGTGTCACGGGCACATTCCCACTCTGGAAGGAACAAGCATCCTTCTGAGATGCACTTGATGCATTAGCATTTTCTTCTTTAGCCCTGGACTGGAGCCCGTGATGAGCTCAGAGGCCGCACACTGAAAACCTCTCCTGAATCACTGTGGGAAAACAGAGCAGGCACTGATATCCCAGCAGCGAGTCCTTCTCACGGCCCTGGGAGAACTCTCCATGCTGTTCCCTTGGAAATGGCCCCCCTGCACTCAACCCTCTGCATTTTGCCTCTATTTCATCACCCTGGGGAGATGGTGCTCTGTGTCCAGCTTTGGTCATTCCTCCCTCCTCCCTCCTATCCCAGGGCCATCCTTCAGCCCCCCCAGTTCCCCTGGTGATGGGCTGAAGGCATGGGGGCTGCACCCTCCCCTCTCCCCTTGTCCCAGCTCAGCACCCATCCTGGCAATGGGGAATGGTCACTTCTCATGAAGGGATACTTGTAAAAGGTTGGGACAAGGCTGGGTGGGATGTGGGGCTGCTGGATTTGGGGTTCCTGGCTGTGCCTGGGTAAGCTCCCCACGAGTCCCAGGGGTGTAACAGTGTGCAGTGTGTGTCTGCCTCCTGGGACATCTCCTGCTCGCAGGGTGCAAAACAGAAGCTCCTATTTCTTGCTGCTTCATGACTTTTCTGGCTGTGGCACCACCACAGGCAGAAGGTGCTACTGTGCCAGGGAAGGGCACATGGTGGCACATACCCATCCAGTCCCTCAGTCATCTCACGGTCCTGCCACAGCTCTGGGTTTCAGAGAACACCAGAATGGTTTGGGATGGAAGGGAGCTTAAAGTCCATCTCATTCCAACCCCTGCCATAGGCAGGGACACCTCCCACTGTCCCAGGCTGCTCCAAGCCCCATGTCCAACCTGGCCTTGGACACTGCCAGGGCTTCCACAGCTTCTCTGTGCCAGGGCCTCCCAAACCTCCCAGCCAGGAATTTCTTCAACCGGCCCTGCTCCCTCCCACAGACCGAGTTCTGTCTGTTCTCTGCTGCTGTCTCTGAACAAGCCCAGTGAGGGATGTGCACCGGGGGATGAGCTGGGAAGTGAAGCACGGAGATGCTCTGCCCTTCTCTCGTAAAAGTCCTTTATTAGAACAGCAAACATGACACTTCTCGTCAGTACAGCGGCTGTGTGCAGCTACCATCGCGCAACGGGGGGACGACGTCTTACAATCACTGGGACTCTAAGAAGCACCATGAACATTCTAAAGAACGGGGGATGACGGCTGAGAGAGGAGCCCCAGGTGAGCCGGCCACGGGGGCTCCTCAGGAATCCACCCGGGAGCTGCCCGGCGTTGTCCCGCAACACGGCTCTCCGGCAGCTGGGGGAACTCCTCGGTGGGAGTCAACGAGATAGCACCCATCCAATAAATTAGGAAAACTTAATGCTAGAGCAACAAGGGAATGAACGGGACTGTCCTAGGGGAGGGCACGCTGGGAGGAATGGGCTATTTACACTTGTCTTTCTGCTGGGCCGGCACTCCCGTGGCTCCGGCCAGGCCGGGAACGCTGGCACCCGGCTGGCAGCGATGGCGCTGCCCGTCCCGGCTCCGCAGGGGCTGCAAAGCGAAGCGAGGGGACACGACGCGCATGCAGGCGCTCTCGGCTCGGCCACGGCGCTGGCACCGTTCCTCTCCTGCCTCTGAATTACCAGAAAGTCAAGTAGGGAATGGAGGCTGACGGGAACTGCTGCCGGCAGCAGGCGCGGATTCCTGAGTGCGTGGCAGGGCTGTGGCCAGCTCTCCTTCCTCCCCATCCCCATCCCCATCCCATCCCCATCCCCATCCCCGGGCTCTCGGTCAGACCCTCACTGCAGAATGAATTCTCCGGTGATTGGAAGGACACTATCAGTTGAATTTAAGGCTAGGCTTTATATGGCAACTATAAAAAAATAAACACTAATCTCCGAAGGGCCGGGCGAGGGCTCTCCGGTCTATGGCTGCGGCGCGTGTGCTGGCACCGAGGTGTGGGGGGTCCCTGGGGAGCCCCCCGTGGGCATTCGGCACCCAACCAAGGGTCTGCCAGCACCCGGAGCACCTGGGGACAGGACGGCCACACCCTGCCCCACAGAGATGCCCCAGGGGGACACGGGACAGAGTGGGGTGTTTTGGTAAGGACATGGAGACTGACTGGTAATCCAGGACCCACCTCTACACATGACCAAGGGTGCTCTGCAAGAAAGGCCACAGGGGAAAGAAATATCCTGCAAAGTAACCAGGCTGGCGTGGGCGAAGCGTTCCCGTGGTGGGGTCCCTCCAGCCGGCCCCACGGGAGGGGAAAGCGAGACGGAACTGCCCTCCCCAAACCCCAACTCAAATCAGGAAAACCAAACCTAAAAGCGGACACAGGAGAACAGCTCAGGCTACCTAGGTACTTCATCAGCCAAAGAGAGCTAAAGAGCGAAGCGCACACACACAGGACAGCGCGGAGGCCGGAGAGCGGAGACGGCCGAAATCCGGGATCGTCCTTCCCGATTTGTCTCCCCGTCTCCGGCCAGAGGCCGAGCAGGGACCCGGCAGCTGGGCAGGGACCTGGCAGCTGGGCAGGCTGGCCTTGTCCTGCAGGAGGGAACGGGCTGGCTCCTCTCATCCCGAGAAGAGGCAGCCGGCTCCGGGAGCATCCTCACGGCATGGCTGAGCGCGAAGCGTAGAACTCAGGGACCGGCAGCCCGGTGTGCAGCGTCACCTGCAAGGAGAGACAGGGCTCAGCTGAGTCCCAGTGTGCCTGCTGGGACAGCTCGTGGTGTGGCAGCTGGCATGCTGTCCCCAGGGAGAAGGGGAGTAGCACTGGGGACAGGCAGGATGTGACCCGAGATGCGGGGACCCCACTGCTCCTCCTGCCCCACCCTGCATCCTTCCTGAACTGCGGCAGTGGCTCCATCTCGCTTGTTCCTGACTTTCTGTGCTGCTGGAGTGAACTGGGACTGCTGGTACCAGTGGTACCAAGCCCCAGATATCCCTGGCTGGGGCCTATAAATCCCACAGCTGGCTGCCAGAGGGGTGGGACACCACAGGAGTGAGGTCTTTGTGCAGGTGCCATGGACAAAAGGGGATGGGAGGCCTGAAGCACATTGAAGACATTACAGGAGATCTTGGAGAAGGCCCTGAGCTGAGTGGGGATGGGGATGGGGTGGGGTCAGGGACAGTGGAATGATGGGGACGGTGGAGGGGCTGTGGCTGATGGCTGGTGGCAGGAAGGCCCTTTGTGGTGGGGAAGCTGAGCAGCACCAGGATGTTGGGTGAGTGGCACAGGGGGAACTCAGTTCCCCCCACAAATGCTTTCGTTTGGGAGGAAAGCACAATTCCTTCTTTTATTGCAGCAGCAGCATTGTCCCCTTCTGATACAGATTTATAGAAGACTTTGTCTAAAATGCAGTGATTTCCCTCCTAATTAGAGTTGTTTTCAATTAGTCATATACCTCTGAAGGAGCATAATAAATGGCTTGGCTTAATTAGCAGCCTTTTATCAGCATCCCACAGGATTTCTGTGCTGTCAGGGGATTTGGGCTCTGCCTTGCCCGGGGAACTCACAAAGCCGAGGGGCTCCAGAAATGCCTTGTCCCTTATGGCTGTGCAGAGGACTGAGGTAGGAATTAAACCCATCACACAGCAGGACATTTCTACCACACCCAATTAACACAGCACCTCTCAACCCAGCATAGACAACGTGGGCTTCATTAGTGTTTTGTAATTAAACATTTCCCAGCCCTTCTCCAGACCAGGCAGACTCCTCTGCCGGTGAGACCCTTGGGGTGGGACACTTTGGCAAGGACGCTCCCAAAGTTTGGGATGGTCCTGACACATCTGTCCCAGTGCTGCCGGAAAACTGTCACTGCCTTGGTGACAGCACAGTGACCCTGTATCCTGATGGACACAACAGAGCATGTCCTAATCCATGGATCCCCAATTTAGAGAGGCCACTTGGTGCCTCTGCCCTTGCACAGAGGGGATCATTAAATCCCAGGATGGTTTGCATTGGAAGTGACCTCAAAGAACATCTTGTTTCAATCCTGTGCCATGGGCAGGGACCCCTTCCACTGTCTCAGGTTGCTCCAAGTCCTGTCCAGCCTGGCCTGGGACACTGCCAGGGATCCAGGGGCAGCTGCAGCTTCTCTGGGCACCTGTGCCAGGGCCTGACCACCCTCACAGGGAGGGAATTCCTTCCCAATATCCCATCTATCCCTACCCTCTGGCAGTGGGAAGCCATTCCCCCTTATCCCAAGCTCTGTTCCAAAGTGCCTTTCCAGCTCTGACATCCACTGTGGCAGACTCTGCCAAAATGCTGAATGCCCTGAGATGATCCATTATGTGCAACGTGTCCTTGGATGTGCCTGGGCACTTGTGCAGGATGGGAGGTGTAGGCAGTGGCAGGGGGGATGTGCCAAAGCCAGGGTGTGGAAGATTCCTTGGGACAGAGGATAGCGGGGATGTGATCAGTGAGGAGAAAAATGAAAGATGGAAATACCAGATTGGCCCAGGGAGTCACCACTTGGTGGTGGTTCAGGAGAGCTGAGAGCTTGGGAGAGAGGGAGAGAAGAGGGGTTTGAAATGGAAAACAGGCTTTAAAAGGTGCCCTTCTCCCTGCTGATGCTCCCATGTGGATCCTGGGAGAGCTGTAGGAGCTGCTGAGGCTCTCGTGGGGGAGCATCACAAGCACTGCTGGCAAACTCATGGAGGGCTGGAGAACCCTGGTGCTTCAGCAGCCCTGATGGAGAAACCTGGGGTGAGGAGCTGGTGGCTGCAGGGAGGCCTGTCCTGATTTTGGAGACTCACAGGTGCTTTAGGGTGCAAGTTTAGCTCCTTCCAAGCCGCCCTTGCTGCACAAGAACCCTCCTGCTCCTGAGCAGCAATCGCCACTGCAGTGACAGCAGCACGGGGCAGTGTGACAGCTGGGAATGTCACTCCCTGCTCCAGAGAGCCCCACCAAGGCCGTACCTGCACGTTCCTGTTGAGGCTGACAGCAGGGAAGAAGAGGCCCTCCAGGTTCTCGAAGGCCACAGGCCCTTGCTGGTCCTCGTTGATGGAGAAGGTCAGAGTCCTCCTGGTCAGATCCAGCAGCACTCCCACCGTGGCGCCTTTCGTGATGCCGCCCTCGGTTCTGTGGGAGGACAAGGTCAGTGGCTCAGTGTCCCCTGTGCTCCTGGCTCAGGGTTCAGGCCATGGAGCTCAAGGAGTGATGGTGGTGAACACCACAGCTCACCCAGGAGCCAGGCCATGACCTGCTCCCATCCCAGCCACGCTCATGGTTCCCTGGGAACCTCCTGCTCTGCCCTCCTATGGAGTTGCTCTCCTCTTGCCATGATGTCCCCAAGGGGAAAGGCACCCTGAGAGCAGCCACAGCCACACAGCCGTGGGGGAAAGCACGTGGAACTGCGGAGCAAAGCCCCAGCACCCACCCCAAAACCTGCTGATCCATCAGGGAACAGCCCTCAGGGCTGCAGGAAGGTGACCCCAGGCTTTCCCCAGGCAAAGGCCCCAGTCCCACGGGGAACTGAGCAGTGGCTGTGGCACAGGATCAGGGCAAATGTTGCTGCAGGAGCTGCGAGGCTTTGGGCGCTACTGGGAAAGGAATGGCACAAAGGAAGAGTCAGTATGGAAGGAGTGGTGGTAAACAGGGAAGGAATATTAGAGCAAGACAGCACCAGGCAGGCAGGGCCTGATCCCTGCTTGGGAAGGGCACATCCTCCACTAGAGGTGACCAGGACTGATGTCACCATCCCCATGGGCACCTGCAGGTGCCACTGGCAAAGCCACAGGCTCTTCCTTGGGCTGGGGGAGGAAACCCCTGTCCCAAAGCACCTACCTGTTGGTGTGGGAGTTGTTGTGCATGAACCAGCTCCGGTTGTTGTCCACGTACATGGCCCAGGCCTTGTCGTCCTTGCCCAGCATGGCATCCTTGAGGACATCGATGCGCGCCACGCCGAAGGCCGGGTCGGGGTGGTTGTCGTAGCGATCGATCGACAGCTCCCAGTAGTGGAGGCCTTTGGAAAAGCCCGTTTTCCCCAGCACCACCCTGTCATCGTAGCTGTTGCAGGTGACAGTCAGGTTGTCATTGGAGAAGATGATGTCGGCGTGGGCAGAGGCGGGGTCGAAAGAAAACCAAGCAACTGGAACACACAAACAACACGGGGTTAGGGCCGTGGGGCTGCGCCGGAGCCGCGTGGAGCGACACGGACAGGGCATGCTGCATGCAGGACACGGAGCTGCCGCCACCCAGGGACAACTGCCACCACAAAGAGACAACTTCCACCACAGAGGGACGCTCTGAGCTCCTGTGGCTGCAGCTGCTGGTGTGGCTGAGGTTTTATGGCCAGGACTTGGAGGAGTTTCGCTCTTGCTGCTTCAGGTCTCCAAATGTCTCGGCTCGTGAGCCTGCAGGATCCTCAAGGTCTCTTAAAATTTGGCCCTCGCAAGAGACGTGATCCTCACCAGGTCTCCAAGCTCCAACAGAATTACAGAATCACGGAAAGGTCTGGGTTGGAAGGGATCTTAAAGCCCATCTCGTTCCAACCCCCCCATGGGCAGGGACACCTTCCACCATCCCAGGCTGCTCCAAGCCCTGTCCAGCCTGGCCTGGAACACAACTTACTCTCAGGGCTAAATGTTGCTCAGGCAGCAGTTTGCGGGGTCAGACCAGTGTGGGAAGGGGACTGAGGATCAGCAGCTGAACTCTGTGTGTGTGTTTGAGGGCTGTTTTTGGGAACCAAAGGCACACGCAAAGGTCTTCATTTACAGAGATGCCACATCACACCAAGAAACCTCCCTGGCAAGCAACGAGCCACACCTAAGACAAGCACTCATGGGAAGGCTGGAAAATGCCCCAAAACCTCCACAATTCCGTAGGGCTGCTGGTTTAAATGCACAGGACTTGGTTACTGCAAATCTGACAGACACAGTGTCACGTCCTCGACAAGACAGAGGGACGGGGAGTCATTCACAAGCCACCAGCCCGGTTCCCCAGGTGGTTTCCTCCGGCTGAAAACGTCAACTGACACATCCACAAAACACTCTGACGGCTTGAAAAATAAAAACACTCGGGTGAGATGGATTCATTGGTTTATTGGAACGTTTCACGAGACAGCTCCCATGCACGCGGCCGCCCCGCGCTCCCCGCTCCGCACGCGGGGGTGCCGTACCTGCCACCATTTTTTTAATGTCAACTGCGGTCATTCCCAGGGAAAGGCATGCGGGAGAGAAAACAGCACGTCAGGTTGGGTAGGAAAAAGAAGGAGAAACCATTTCTGCTTGTGACTCCAGCCAGAGCATGGATCTGTCAGCGTTTTGGAGCAAGGTGGGGCTGTGGGTGGGTGCAGGGTGAGGAGGGAACCCCACAGGGCTGTGGGCTCCTTCTCCCAGGAGAATGACCAGGATTAGCCCTGCAGGAAGTCTGAGGAGGACAGGCAAGCAGCAGCCACCTTGCTTTAATTAGCTGCGGAGGGGCTAATTGCATCTGCGGCATTTAGCCCACATTCAAATGCCCTTAATGAACGGGGATATGCATTGAGAATCATGGAATCATGGAGTGGTTTGGGTGGGAAGGGACCTTAAAGACCACCCAGTGCCACCCCTGCCATGGACAGAGACACTTTCCACTGCCCCAGGTCACTCCAAGCTCTGTCCAACCTGGCCTGGAACATTCCAGGGATCCAGGGGCAGCCACAGCTTCTATGGGCACCTGTGCCAGGGCCTCAACACCCTCCCAGCCAAGAATTCCTTCATAATATCCAATCTAATCCAGCCCTCATTCAGTTTAAAAGAGGAGAAGGATGAGTTCTTAATTACAGGGCCACTTCCACAGCACTGATCTCAGGCTTCTCCTTAAAACCATATGGGGGAAAAACTTAAAATGCCTTTACATCATCCAGCAATTGTAACTTCTCCTCCGAATTTGCCTCCTGCCCAGGGCAGTGGTGGAGTCCCCATCCCTGGAGGAATTTAAAAGCCGAGTGGATGTGGCACTTGGGGACATGGGGCAGTGGTGGCCCTGGCAGTGCTGGGAATGGTTGGACTCGATGATCTTACAGGGCTCTTCCGACCTCAACAATTCCATGATTCTGTGACATCCGAGAGTGCTCTGCAAGCAGGGTACGAGTAAGAAACGCTGCTCAGTCGCCAAAGAAAAGATAAAAAAGCAAAAAGAATGAAGCGATACGCAGTAGGTGCCAGTTAACTGTAATTAAGATACTTGCCTAATTGGGAGTAAGGCGATCCTTGGGTCTCAAAATTGCATCCTATAAAGAGATACTACATTTCACACATCACAGCTAAGGAACAACAACCTCCTGACAAACACTCGTGAGCATTTCATCGTTAATTAAACATCCAGCTGCCACGGAAGGCCTGATTCATTAAAAGCCAGAGGGCATGGAGAGAGGTGGCAGACACAACCTGGGAGTTTGAGTGTTGACTATATCAAGTCTGACTGCTCAGGAAACCAAATTATTCAGCTTTTCTCCAGAAAAGAGACAGGAAATTTTAGCCTTGGTGGAGTATCTTGGCTGCTTGGTGAAGATTCTCTAGACTGAGTGAAAAACCACTCCTTGAAGGACAGAGATTGAGGAAAGGGCACTGGGGAGTCCAGTGGAGAGAGACCACCGAGCTCTCCCAGGCTGCCTCCTGATGGGTGTGAGGTCTGGGTGGGAGTGGAGCTGGAAAGGGATCCTCAGGGGCTGGCTCTGAGCCCTGCTAGCACCCAAAGGGCTGCAGCTTCATCAGCTGCACAGGCAGGGTGTGTTGGGCTGCTCTTCATGCTCCTGTGCCTGACTGCTGCCTGCAAGCACCTCATGGGAGCCAGGGACTCATCCAGGAGCCTGTCCTGATCCAGGAGCTTGTCCTACCTAGGGGCTTGTCCTGATCCAGGAGCTTGTTCTGACCTAGAAGCTCATTCTGATCCAGGAGCCTGTCCTGATCCAGGAGCTTGTCCTGATCCAGAGGCCTGTCCTGATTCAGGAGCTTCTCCTGATTCAGGAGCTTGTCCTACCTAGGGGCTTGTCCTGATCCAGGAGCTTGTTCTGACCTAGAAGCTCATTCTGATCCAGGAGCCTGTCCTGACCAGGAGGAGAGGCCCACCTGAAGCCCCGTGCTGGCACTGCATGGGAGGGCACTCACAAAGGGTGCAGGATTTTTAGGACACCCCTGCCCAGCTCTGTGCCTGGTTTTGCCCCTCCTGCCGGTGGGAAAGGCCCTGGCTGTGGTTGTGCTCCGTGCCGTGCCAAGAGGCTCCTCCTGAGGCTGTTTTAATGAATCCTGCCCCGTGGCCCAACTCAAACACCGTTTTTCCAGCTCTGCGCGCACCGCTGTGCTCCAAGCTCTCGTGAGGGACACAGGGACCTTATTTTGGCGTTCAGGACCCCATTTTTCCCTGTCCCCCCACCCCGGAGCGGGGCTGCAGCAGGTCCGTGGTGCACACAGAGGCAGCGCTCACAGCCAGTGCAGAAGGGTCCCAGCACACTGGACACAAAGGAAGGAACGTCCGTGACAAAACAGCGTTGGAAGCCATCAGCTCACAGCAGCACGATGAGAAATCAAACATAAAAAGCACGAAGAAAAGAAAGTTTGCAGGGTCCCCCCCCCCGGTTATTCTGGCAAGGGTCATGCTGCGGCATTCCTCATTCCGTGTTATGGGATGGAAATCAAACAATCGGGGGCCCCCATTCTTCCTGGGCTTACACCGGAGAAAGCCGGGAATTAACGCCTTTGGAGTGGTGCAAATCCAGAGTGGCGGAAGAATCAGGGCCCAGGATCTTTAGCAACGGAAGATGTGCAAAGACTGGTTAGAAAAGAGCTCTGAGAGACCCCCGTGCCTGCGGCTCCTCGCTGGCTGCCCAAAGCCATCCCTCGCTCTGCCTGCCCTGCCTACATCCCCCCAGAGCCCGCGATTCCGGGCACACGGATCCGAACGGAGCGCTCGTGTGGGGCTGCCAGGCGAGCCAGGCGTCACGGGAGTGCTGTCTCTGCTCTGCAGGAATCGAGGCTTTGGAATGATCACGGCTGGGTTTGGAAAACCGAGCCCAGTGCTCAAAGCTGAGCGGAGAGAGCCCATGGCTACAGGGCCCTAAGTTGGGCTGTGAGCTGGAGTCACAATCCCAGACTGGTTTGGGTTGGAGGGGACCCTAAAATCATCTTGTTCCACCTCCTGCCATGGGCAGGGACACCTTCCACTGTCCCAGGCTGCTCCAAGCCCTGTCCAACCTGGCCTGGGACACTTCCAACTAGGGGGGCACCACAACCTCTCAGGGCTAGACCTTGCCTGCATCCAGACCTGGTTTTCTCTTAAGAGGGGTCTAGATTTAACCAACCAAACTAATTTCACAGAGCAAACCTTTGCACAGGGAAAGGAAACCATGGAGATATTCTCAGGGTTTCACCCAGGGAAGGTCTTTTCTGATTATCCCTTGACACAAGCTCAACACGAACTAGAGATAAGGGATCTTCTAGTGGAAGGTGTCCCTGCCCAGGGCAGGAGGTTGGAACTGGATGGGCTTTAATATCCCTCCCAACCCAAACCATTTTGTGATTTATGATCAGCGAAGGGCTCGGCCATGTCGGCCTTGCCAAGAGCAGCACCCACACGAGGAGTTCCTGCACTGCTCCACCACCCCACACCTCAAAGTGCCCACTCTGGCACGGCTGGAACACCCCAGGAGAACCACGCCACCGACCCCCCTCGGCGGCAGGAGCAGGCCACTGACAAACAGAAAGAATTCCCGCTGCCATCCGCATGTCATGGGCAAAACAAACACAACGGAACAGAACGAACAAATAGTCGGGAGATGCCCAGAAGCACAGACCAAGAGGCAACGCCAGAGGTGCTCAGCTCACCGGCTGAATTCAGGGACTGTAAGGAAGAATGCAAGCTCAGCTGGTGGGCCGAAGATCTTAGCTCAAAGTAGGATCTCCCCGAGAAGCTGGGTTGCAGATTAAGGGTGGAGGAGAAAGGACTCATTCTACGAAGCTGCGATCTTTCCAAAGGCACTGGAAAAGGGAGGGTCTGTTCTTCTGACTGCGTGTCTAAACGTAAGATCAATGCAAACTACACATCAGAAATGGGGTCTGTGCTGGGCGGCACTGCCGAGCCCCAACAGAGCACGGACCCTGCTCCGCTGGCAGGGCAGGAATTTTTGGTGCTGTGCAGCCCAGCGAGACCCTTCAGGGCAGCCTGACAGCAGGGAAAACACGGTCATCTTCCCAAGTGTCCCCGTGTCAGCGTGACAAATTCAACTGGCTTGTTTTTAAAGGGGGGTCCTGCACCTCTTCACAGTAAGGCACCTAAAAAAATTCACAGGTTACCATGCACACATCCCATCCCATCGTGCTTTATCACATCCCAAACCTTTTTTGTGCGCAATAATCGGGGGTGGCAAACCCAGCTGGTGACACTGAAAGGCATTTTGCAGGGCTGTGCTAAGCTCTGATGCCCTAAGAACCACCAAGCACCCACCTTACTCAGGGCTTGTTCGGGAGGTTGTGTTCGTGGTATCCCTTTGTACCTGTCAAAACACATCTGAGCCTTACAGTAAGAATTTAACTCGTGGGATTCACAGCAAAATGTCAGAGCAGAGGGAACCTCTTGGGTCATTGGTTTGTGTTCCCTGCTACCACAAGCAATCACCTCCTGCAATTTCTTCCCTAACCTTTTCCGGGAATATGTTAACATGAAAATGTAGAATCCACCATCCACACGCTCATACTCTATCCCCAGCCTTCCCAGCTCGGCTGTGAGTATGGATTGAGCTGGAAATGGTGTTAAAACAGAGAAAAAGGGAACATTCCTTTGCACGGTAGGTTGTAACTTCTGCAACTCGCTGCTGCTGCTGCTGCCGAGGCTGTGGAAGCAAAGGGTGTCAGCAGGGTCAGAGGAGGTAAATTATTGCACAACAGGTCAATAAACAGAGCTCAGAGTTAGGGAGGGACAGGTTCTGATCCTACTGAGTGAGAGGAAGCACTACCACGTGTAGCTGTGCTCATGATCAGCACCTGATCAGTGCCTGATCAGCACCTGCTGTCCCTAGAGCTCCTTGCAGCTCTTTCCCCTTGGCAAAAGCTGGCTGTAAAAAGGCCCTGACTGCTGCTCAGGGTCACTCCGTGGCTGGCAGGAATTTAAAACTGGGCTCGAAAGAAAAGGTTCTGGTGCTTGACTAGGCTGGGAAGGGAGGCTGAGGCTCTGTGCCTGGAGAGAAGCCTGGGAGGCACTGCTGAGCTCCATTTCTCCATCTCCACCTGGATGGAGCTGGTTCTTCACCCTGACATCCAGCTGGCTGGACAGAACATGAAAGAAGTCAGCAGGAGACTGGCCAGGGGCTGGGAAACCCTCTGGGTGAGGCCAGGAGAACAGGGAGGAGGAGGAGGAGGCTGGGGGAGACCCCACATCTCCAGGGGTCAGGACAGCCGAGCAGGGCTGCCACCAGCCAAGCTGTGGGACATGTCTGTGCCCCGGCTCACCTTGGAAAGTTTCTTCCAGACTGACTTCCAGCCTACAGCTGAGCTTCATTCGGGTGCTGGCGAGGTTAAGAGCCTTGGAGCCTTTGGTTGAGATGTGACAAGACAAGAGACACCCCCAGGGATGGTGTGGAACAGCCCGAAATAGCTCAGGAGGGGACATGGTTCAAGGGACAGATATCACCGATTTGCCACTCGGCTGTGCTGGTGACAGCGATCTTCCTCCCTGGGAAGCCCCAGCACATGGGAAGGGCTCTGGGGCAGAGATTTTCCCCCAGTCAGGAACCACCTTGTCCTGCTGGTGGCACCAAGAACCAGCTTTGAAGAGCAAACTGCAATATTTCCTTCGGGATGAGCAGGAGATGCCTCTCCCCACGGACTGGGGAGATGTTCCTGCTGCAAGCTCGTGCGTGTGCTGCCTTCCCGTGGGATTTTCCGTCAGTGCTGCCTGCTTCCCGTGCCTCTTTGGCTGGGCAGGACCACAGAGCTGTCACCGACAGAGCTCAAGACACAATTCGCCCCTCTTCTCATCCTTGTTCTCTTCAGCTGCTGAGGGCCTGCAGGACATTTCACTCCCCACCACCCTCTGCTCGTGGAAGGCAGAAGAAAAGCTTCGGTTCCCTTGCACAGGCTGCAGATGAAGATCTCATGGGGCAGGACCCGAATCGAGCTCTTAAATACCAGAATTCCTCACCAGCACTTAGAGCAGGACAGGCACGCTCTGAGAGATGCTCTCTCCACATCGAGCCCGTCTCTTCTTTTGTCCTCTCTTCCCACACAACCGCTCTGCAGAGCTCGGCTGAACGGGAAAGCTAAGCTCACTTCAGACAAAATAGCTCTTAAAAGGCCTGATGCTGCTGTAAAAGGCAGGAATAAAAGCCTCCCCAAGGGCTGTGATGTGCGAGGCAGCTCCATTCAACAAGTCACTCGGATATCCGGAAGCCGCACACACAGATGTGATTTATTTCTCTTTGAATCCCAAAGAGCTCAGGCGGCCTCTAAGAGCACAAAATGCTCCAGGCCCGTTTGACTTTTTCTCCCTCCTCCTTTCGTGCTGGAATAACAAATGCAAAAGCTCATTCAAGTGAAAAGGCTGAATGAATGCAGCCAGATCTCATCCAGGGAGAAGGGAACTTCTCCTTGGTGGCACAGACCAAGCACCAGCCCCGAGCCCGGCCCTGCTGGGACCACAAAAAGCTATTTTCTACCAGATTCCTTCATGTTTTGGAGCTGGGCTTGAGCTTGGCTCGACAGTGAGAACACCTCTGAGAGGAAATCAAAGCTGGGAAGATCATAGTGGGGACCCTGCGAACTCCTGGCTGGGACAGCCTCAAAGCCCAACTCGTTTTGATGAGAAAATTGTGTCTCAAATGTGTTGTGTGAGGCACAAATGTGATAAGAAGCCGAAGCTCTGCTGTCTCCTGCCAAGGCTGGAGTGGGAGCTGTTGACCTGCAGGATTTGGGAGCAATCCTGGCCACCCTGGCATGGGGCTGGATCTGGTTTGTCCCATCCCTGATCTCCAGAGGAACTCCTGCAGCTTCTCTGCTGCTGCTGTTCGCAAGCAGGCACTGATGTGTCTGACAGGTGTGCCAAGGCCTGGGCTGGGATTTGACCTTCCTGCCCATCCTGCGAGAAGTTTGTCACAGTTTTGCTGTCCACTCTACCTCTGAATGAATCCCATTCCTTGCTGGCCTGCCCACGCATCCAAACCTGCCCTTTCCAAACTGGAACGATCATCTCCTGCAGGCAGTGAGAGAAACACTCTGCATAGCCTTGCTCTGCTTTTGTCTTCTCTTTTTTCAGCAAAAATCCCATTTTTCTCCTCGCTCAAATCCCCCAGGGCTGCTCTGTGGGGGGAAAGCTCTCACCCTCCTTCCACCCCACAGGCAGTGTGTGCTCCCCTCTGATCCCAGCTGCCAGCCAGCTGGATGCCGCTGTGAAAAAACCCTCACGCGGCTTGGAAAAGAGAGATTTTCATCTGGGAGCGAGGAAAAGGGATTCCAGCAAGTGTGGAGAGCTCCCAAAGAAGGGTTTTGTGCCTGGCTGTGGGGCAGCAGATGTGCTGCTGGGGGCTGATCCCTTCCTCCACAGCTGCAGCTCCCACCTCGGAGCCAGCCTTGCCACTCTCCACCTGCATGGCAGGAATAAGCCAATTTTCCACCATGGATTAAGTGCCTGGTGTGACAAATGTGCTTAAAGCCAGGCAGGGAGATTCCTCTGCAACCTGCAAGGGAGTGAATATTCGGAGTGCCTGTGGGTGTGGGGGCGATGTAGACGGCGCCGCGGGGGCTCTGGAAGGACACCCACACTGCTCCAGGTCCCTCTGCTCTCTATCCTGCACTGCCAGGGCTGAATCCTGTGCTTATGGCATTGTTCAGCCAGGCACAGCCTTCAGGAGCAATGAACAGGACCACTGAAAACATCTGAGCTTCCCTTCTGTGTCACAGAACCCCAAATCTGAACACCTTCCCCTGTGCCTCCCCCCAAAAAAAGGAAAGGGGTGAGAGGGAAATTCTGGCACTGCTGGAGGCTCCTGACACAACCTTCCTCCTGCGCTCAGTGCTGCTGCTCCTGCAGGGATTGCTCGGGGAGGGCCAGGAGAGCTGAGCTGGGGTTCCCTGAGCATGTGGGGTGTGGGATCCGCGGCAATTCCTTACCCTCGGAAGTCTGGAGCACCAGGGTCTTGCTGTAGGGGCTGACCCCCGACTTGTTGAAGGCCTTGACGCGGGCGCTGTAGGTGCTGTTGAAGTGCAGCCCATCCACCGTGCACATGGTCTCCTTGCCCACGTACACCTCCTGCAAGGCAATGCCAGGGAATGTCATGGAGAGCAGCTCCCGGGGCTCGGCATGCACAGGATTCCACCCTGCTCCGCTCCCTGGGGCAGCCTGAGCAGTGCTAAGGCTGGGAAAAATGGGATTTGTTCCTTGGCACTGCCTTGGGAGGTGAGGGGGGTTCTGCTCCTCTGCTCTGCTCAGGTGAGATCCCACCTGAGATCCCACCTGGAGTTCTGCCTCCAGCTCGGCAGCTCCCGGCATCAGGAGGGTGTGGAGCTGCTGGGGCGAGTCCAGAGGAGACCAGAGATGCTCCAGGGCTGGAGCCCCTCTGCTCTGGAGCCAGGCTGGGAGAGCTGGGGGTGTTCACCTGGAGAAGAGAAGGCTCCAGGGAGAGCTCAGAGCCCCTGGCAGGGCCTGAAGGGCTCCAGGAGAGCTGCAGAGGGACTGGGGACAAGGCATGGAGGGACAGGATACAGGAATGGCTTCCCAGTGCCAGAGGGTGGGGCTGGATGGGATATTGGGAAGAAATATTACCAGAGGCAAGCACTGACCTTGTTCTCCCCACGCCCAACCTCCTCCTCCCTCCTCGTCCCACCCATGTCAGCTCTGCTCTGCCTCCTGCCTGCCTGAGCTCCTCGGGGATAAATTCAGAGTGCAATGGGCTGGGCCCTGTGCCTGCCCTCAGTGCACGTGAACACGCCAGGGTAATTATCAGCGTGTCGGATCAGGGAAAAATCATATTTTAATTGTGTAATTACAGCCATTTAAAAGCCCTCAGGCCTTAAACACCTCTGCTTTGCTGGCAGCTGGCAAACCATGAAGCTTTCGTGGCAATTAGCATACCCTGTATGGAATATTCAGCAACCTAAAAATATGGAGCTTCATGGAATCACAGCATGGTTTGGGTTGGAAGGGACCTTAAAATCATCTTGCTCCAACCCCCTGCCATGGGCAGGGACACCTCCCACTGTCCCAGGCAGCTCCAAGCCCCAATGTCCAGCCTGGCCTGGGACACTGCCAGGGATCCAGGGGCAGCCACAGCTTCTCTGGGCAATGAGACCTTCAAAGGCGTTCTCTGTGTTCCCAAGCCATGTTGGCCACGGGAAAGGCATTTTCACCCCTGAAATCACTCTGTCCCTCAACCCCACAGCGTGTCTGCACCATCAGCCCCCCCAGGCACCCCAGCAGGGAAAACGGGACTTGCACAGAAGTCTGAGGACAAAGGCTGTGGTGAGCTCAGGGCAGGGAACCCCTGGAGAAAGCCATCCCCTTCCCATTGGGAGTGGCCCGGAGCACGTACCCTGAACTGGCCGCCGTTGCCATCGTCCAGCTCCAGGATGTATCCTTCCACCTGCACCGTGGACAGCGGCGGCTGCTTCCAGGACAGCGTGGCACTGTTGTTGTGGGTGCAGCACTCCTCCAGCTGCAGGATCGGCGGGGCCGGCACTGGGGAGGAGACTAATCACCAATTAGTGCAATTAGTGCCACCCCGGCTGTGGGCGCTGCAGAGGGTGCATTTACTGCCCCGCTGGGAGGGCAGCTCAAGGGATTAACGGGGAGGGAGGAAAAGAGAAAGGATTGTTCTCCCACCAAGCTCCACCAAATTCCTCCACCCCTCTCAGCCTGGTGAAGCTTTTCTGCTTTATTCCCATTTTGTGATTAATTTTTGAGAATTTTGACAGCACAATGCACCTGTTTTGAGCTGCCTGGACCCTTCATGCAGCCAGTGCCAAACCTGGGGTGCTCTCCCACAGCTTCTGCTGGGTCTGGACCTACCTACAGCCCTGCTTTTCTATCCAGTAAATTCACTGCAACAAAATTGGGTAGGCTGAGAACCCCCTTTGGCTCCCATCAGGTACACTGGCGACAGGAAGGACTGCCAGGGTTTTTCCTGCTGTATTTGGGCATCTCCACATGTGTCCCACAGCCCAGTCCAGCTCTGAAAAGGATGGGACGAGGAACAGTGTGACAGGGAGATGTGCACTGACAGGTCTCTCAACAGAGCTGCTCGTCACCATCCTCATCCTCACTGCCCAAAGTGACAAGAGCCACTGGGAATGGACATGGAGAATGCAGACAAGATGGAGAGGAGCCATGGATGGCTGGGACAGAAAAGCTGCACTTGCAGCATTCACCTCTGCGACTCCTCCACCTCCAGGGCTGGCAGGGGTGTGGAATGCCCTGCACCCATTGCTCCCCCGCTCTTTACCCACACCTTAGGTGCTGCCCGCCCTCCCCTGGAGCTGTGACACAAATTTGGGACCAAAACTGAACCTTCTGCAAGTCTACAAAAGCAACAGCTGATTTCCACAGCGGAGGCGAGCTGGGAGGAGCAGCACGGCTCTGAGTGGCTC
>VZRL01004229.1:0-30695 GCA_013397895.1 Origma solitaria
GCAACCCCCATTCCCTGTCCCCCCACGCTGCTCAGGGAGACGAGATAATGATATCAGGAGTGAAGCTGAGTCTGAGAAGAGGGGAGGGATTTGGGGGAGGTTTAGATTTGGTCTTGTTTCTCATTATCTTGCTCTGACTTTGACTGGTTAAATTTTTTTCCTGAAGCTGAGTCTGTTTTGCTGGTGACAGTAATGGCTGAATGATGTCTCTCTGTCCTTACCTCAACCCGTGAGACTTTTGTCATATTTTCTCCACCCTGCCCCACAAAGGAGGGGGAGTGACAGCAGCCTGAAGGGCACCTGGCAGTCAACCAAGGTCAACCCACCACGTGCCTCATTTCTAACAAGTACTTAACACATAACTCCAGTGAAGAAAGAATTCTATACTAGTACGCCATGACAATTGCTTTTGCACAGAAATGAGAAATTTTGTCAGTTAGGGACTGCCTTACATACCCTACAAACCAGATGGTTCCGAACATGTTCTCACTCTATGTTTAAAAAAACCCATAAAAATGCAAGCCTAAAGCTGAAGGCTGTCCCAAAGCAATAAGCATCAGGAGGAAAAACCTCTCTTTTCTTCTTTTTATACCTCTCTATGAAGGTGGAAGGAAGTATGCTCATTGACTCATGCACATGCTCTACAAGAAATTATTTTAACTAAGGGCTGCTAGATAACTCACTTGAAATGGCTGAATAGTTTCACTCCAATTCATGGAAAGCAGTACAAAGAGGACAAGTCATTAGCATTAATAAGGCCAGAAGGTTCAGAAGAGGTCTTCTAAGATCTTCTAACCTTTATTCTAGTCACAGCTGAAGGTTTCATTCTGTGGAGATCCCTGCAAAAAGTATCTTTCCAAGGGGATCAAACAGTCAACCTCATACTTTTCACCAGCTTTATGCATACCTTTAGCAGATATATCACTTCTGATGCTTTTTAACTCTTTAAATTCAACTTCTCGGGAAGTTAGGAGAAATCTTACAAAGTCCATGGTGCTTCCCAGCCAAGCCTCTCAGACCCGTGTTTGCAATGTGACACATTCCTTACCTTTTTCATCCGGAAGGCATTGAATCAAAGAGATTTCAGAGCTCTTTTCTATTTGTGAGAATTTAATGACACATGTAGCTTTCATGGTACGATTAACTTTCTCCAAAGTGATGGAAAGGTTCTGGCTCTGATAACTGTGTGAATCATTACTGAGCTTCCAAGTGTAATTCAGAGGCCTCTGGAAATCTGCTGTACAGTTTAACACAAGGTTATCACCGCTGGTGTTGCAATTTATTTTAGGTCCTGGAAAGGAATCTAGAAGGAGAGAAAACATTCTGTATTACTTCAGTTATAAACTATATAGAATTTCAGCACAGGACAAGGGCTGGAGCAACAAAAGAAGCAGGAGAGTGAACAGACAAAAATGTAGGTGTGTATGCACATGTGGGTGAGAAAGAAATGTGTTTCTAAAAGTGACCTATAAACCAGCTGTTTGTGGTTCTCCCATGCCCAGTCCAAGAGTCCTCATGGTCACTGTCCATAGGACTAATAGACACACTGGTTACAAGTATTTCCCAAAGACTACTAGTGAAGCTGAGTAGATCTGCACAGGATGATGCCACAGATACTCAAACACATATAACAGGCCTGCAGGAACATTTTTAATAGATACATAATGCCTGGGATTACCTGGTCATCTTGTTCAAAAAGTTCGGTTGTCTACCCGAAAGTGCAGTGTGTCATCTACACACATTCTAGAAGTCATTCCAAGGTGAGTAATGATGGGCACACAAATTAGATGCTACCTTTGAAAATTTGTTCAAAGTGCCTAAGCAACTTAACAACAGAGAAGAACAGCCTCCTCTGTTTGCTTCCCTGACAAATATACAATCCCCGTTCTAGATTTTTTAAAGTGAATAAAGTAGTGCATATTCTTTATGCAGTTCTTCCACTACTTACCGAACACTTCAAGTTTGAACTTTAAGTTGTGATCTCTCACAGAATCCCAATACTGTAACTCATATATGTCAGCATCATTCTTCTTCAAGTTAATTATAGTCAAGGACCCATCCTCCATAAGCACACTCCTGTTGCCGAAATGTTCAAAATATTTTGGTTTGTTTTGTCCTTCCCATTCAGCCACTATACCATTGCTTTTAGTCCACCTAATTTCCACTACTTTTTCGCCTATTTTTACTGGAAAAGTAACATTTTCTCCCACGACGCCAAACACTTCCTCACAGTAGATGTGTGCTATTGGGGGGGGAAGAAAAGAAAAAGTTACTTTAACAATAATTTTATAAAACACTGCTTGACTAATACTGTATGCAATATCAGACACATTCAAATTTAGGTTAGAAGCACATCATAATGTCACAAACTAAGGCACATGTCAGTTAAGAATTACCCAAACCCAGGCTGTCAGCAAAAGTGTATGACAGGCACTGCAAAGGAATTCAGTTTCTACATTCTGGTCCCAGCCAGAATCATTGTCCTGATGATCTTCCCTATTCTAAGCCCCTCAATCCTCAGTACTTTCCCTCTGTTCACTTGAATTAGGCCTCCTGCCCATGGTCTGGCAAAAAAGATTAAATGATTAATTGTCACCAGCAAAATTTGTTTTAGCATCTTGTTACAGAACCCCCAGAGTGAAGCTCCTGCTGATCAAATAAACTGCAATTTTTCCAGCATGAATATTCACAGTTAGTAAAAACCATGCTTCTGACACAAAACTTCTATCTTGTTCAAAGCACCTGCTCTGAAATCATGAGGGTATTAGGGATTTCCCTTGAAATGTCACTTAAACAAGTTTGTTTCACAGCCAACATACAAGAAACAGTATCCCAGCCTCTGAGATCTAGCAGAGAAGTCAGCAGGGAATGGAGCTGTTCTGAAACTTCCACTGCTCTCAGTTTTGAATCAATTACATTCTGCTAAATAGGCCCAGACATTCAATATAAATAAATAAACAACAACAGAAAAGAAGAGAGATAAGAGAGTTTCCCCTAATTTTAATTGAGAATAGGTGCATGGGTGAGGAAAAAGAAACAAACCCTACTGATCTAACAGACAAAATTCTGCTGTGGGAAAGGGACCACAACCTTTAAACCACGAGCGCCTCTGTGTCCCTGCTTCAGCCTTCAGCAGTCACCTTCTACTTCCAAATAGCTCCAAACAGTTCTAAAGCAATTGCAAGATCACTGTCACAGCAGACAGGGACATGGACAAAACCACACTAATATCAAGTCCAAGTTACACTTGCATTAAAGAATCAATTCTGCTCCACAGTAGCAGGTAACTTTTTGCTACTAAGTTGAAGGAAGGGCATGGATAAGATACAAATGAGGTCTCATATTAAGGCAAGATTCCAAACTGCGCCATGTAAAACTTCCCTTTAAACAGTAATTGTGCATGGTGAAACAAGTATTTCAGAAGTCTACTCCTCAAGCCAATTGGTTCCAAGTGACAGCTACTATTTTGGGGTTTATCTTTTTTTATTTATTTCTAAATGGCAGCAGTATAAGAACCCACCAACGCCTATATTGTTCTGTGTTTTCCTTGCTTCTCATGTCATCGTTGTATGCAAACTTACTACTGTTCCTAAATCAGTGCAGAAACTCCAGCTTTATTGCACCAAAACAAGTCACTTCCCTACACTGAATATGAGTCCAGTAAACAAACTGTAACCCATCTTGCTCCACATCTGTCTCCTTTCCATATGAAAGCAGACAGAAGGTCAGCTAGGCCTTCTTTTCCCACTGGCAAAAGACAGTGCTCATCAGCTCCTCTGCCACACCATAGAAACATAGACTTTCTCTGACAAGACACTGAACACAAAGCAACAGAAATGCACTTCTGTGTGCTTGGGTAGAGAACTGCACACAGAGGTCTTCTCCATGCCTTACTCTTTATGAAATATCCAATTTGTTTGCAATTTACCCATGAAAGCACTCTTCTCATGCCATTAGAGTTGCAACTTCTTCCTGTCTACATTTACGTGGTGGCCTTTTCCAGGCACAGGAGCTATAGAAGTAATCAGGGTAAGCTATCAACTCCCACATTTTTTCAACACAACCTATCTGCTTTCTTTGTATGCTACTCTGTTCAGGCAGATTTAAACATTTCACTTGAGCATCTCTTTCCACCCATCTGAATTAATGATTTCCAGAATAAAAAAGAACTGAGGAGCTCCAGAATTTGTATCTGAAGACCACAAGACTGCAAGATGCTGGGTAGGGTGGAACATTATTTTGATCTAATGGAGCCTGGAGCCTTGTCAGAGACTTTTGTTTCATAAAGGCAATTTCCAGGAGAATGTTTTCCTCAAGAAGTCATCTCTCACTGCCTAAGGACCCTATAGTACTCCTAGTATGGAGAAAAACTCCCTGCCCTTCCCACTGTGAAAGTCTAGCTCTCAGTAGCTTTGGCTCACAGACACAACCAGGCTGTTGGCAAGAGCCTTCAGGAAGGACAGCAGCTGTTTGCGGGGGACTGAGAACATGGGCGGGGATAGCCAACTACTACTAACTTCCTAAGCTTGGGTGTTGATCCAGGTAAATGCTCCACTCTCTTTACTCTCTTTCAGTTAGTTGTAAGTGCTGGGCTGGAGTTATGAAAGCAAAAGTGTTGCTTCTTCAAGCCCAGGAATGAGACTGAAGGAAAGCAGATCTGAAAAGAAAACACATTTTCTCTCCACGGGTTCTACGTGGCACACGGGAGCACTGCTCTCTCCAGCACACTCTCTTCTTGCCAGCAAGTGAAACAAAGGCTTGGCAACAAGGAGCAGAAGAGCTCCTGCCCAAGGGCACTCAGGGCCGCCAGCAGCAGGACAAGGAAAAGGTTATTCTTCAAGGATAATAGTCATCTCCTCCCACCTGAAAACATCCAATCTCTGGTTTTATTTCCCTGCTTCACTGTTCTAGTGAAAATGTGAAGAAGTCTCCCACTCAACACTCTCAGTTTCCTTTTTCCAAAGAAATCATACAGAAATGTTGCATAAGGTCATAACCATTCATCTTTGAGCTTCTGGAGAAAGCATGTGTCATCATGTTTCCTAAATTCCCAAGGAACCCTTCCCCATCTTTTCTACTTCATTTTATATGGAAACATATTTCCCCTTCCACAGTGGCGAGCAAAGACAGAGCAGTGACAATCATACACTCTCTTACACACCCTTTTTGGAAGGCCAGAACTGCATTTTGTTTCTCTGATTTCTTCCTCTTCTTACTGTAGCCTATTACTCCAAGATGAAGTTCACACAACAGAACAGTGCTGTGCTAAGGCCTCCAGCATCCTCTACAGAAACCATCAGACTACCCGCTCCTGTATCTCCTAAAGCCCACTCCAAAATCCTTCTTATGCCATGTCTTTGTGTTCTTTCCTTCCAGTCAAATCACAAGATCAAAATGTCACCAATAAAGAGGAGCTAACACTGTATGGGCAAAGCCTCTTCTGCAAACCACCATCTCACCTTCTCCACATCATCTTCTGCTCCCACTTCTCCAGCAGCCAGACCCATACCACCCAGTGCTGTATTCAAGTTTTGATACTCTCTGGACTAATTCTGACTCTTTCAGCATTTTCGCAGGCTAAAGGTGTCCACATACAGTTCAGATGAAGTAGATCTGCAATCAGTGCTTCATTACTGCATTTGTCTACCTGGTTTGACTTTCTTCACTATTTTTCTTGGAGCTGATGTAAGGCCTTGTTATTTTGGAGAATATCTGTGAGCTGATGCTCTTTTTATTTTTAATGCTATCATTTTTTTGGTTTCAAATAGCTATTTGAAATGCATATAGGTATATATTAGGTCTATACAGGCAGCAACTAGGCTCCCCTATGGTGTATTAAGACACTAACATTTCATCTGCCAAAACTGGGTGGAAAGGTCCTTACTGATTAGTTTATGGCAAGGAACTATTTGCCTCAGGAGATGGGCTTTTTAAATTGTAGATTTTTGTCTTATTTTTTGTAACTTCCCAACTACCACTCTCTTAGGCTTTTTTAAAATTTTTAATTCCCCCAGCAACTGTAGCCAGTAGACAGTTCTGTTCCCTCCTAACCCTCAAAACCACCAGGTGCAGAAAATAAATGTTCAGTCCAGAAGGACTATGATGCTATTCACCAACCATAGTCCTCCTAATCCCCCCACAGGCCACAGACACAGCAGAGGTTACCAGTCATTTTTAAACTATGCTGCTGACCAAAAGCATGGGGGGGGATGACTTACCTATTCCTCCTTCTCCCATTTTTTTGTCTGCCTGTTGCTGCAGTGAAATAGTCATGCAGACAGCACAGTCTGCTGACTGTTAACTTGACACACACCCCCATTCCAACTAAAGAAACAACAAAAAACCACCCCTCCAAACAAACCCCAAGTCATGGGAGAACTGTAATTCCCAGATGTGACTCACTGTGGAAACACCTGTGCTTGTGCATGGAATGGAGCAGAAGTGAGCAAAATGGGGAAGAACCAGAGTAAGAGCTTAGTGGTGGGGCAGACACGGATCTCTGCTCTGTAGTGACCAGTGACAGGACCCAAGAAAATGACCTGAAGTTCAGTCAGGGGAGGTTTAGGTTGGATATTAGAAAAAGGTTCTTCACCCAGAAGGTGGCTGGGCGCTGGAACAGGCCAGGCAAGGAGAGGACTGGGAATTACCACTTTTAGGAGTGGTGAACCATTCAAGAGGACCATTGTGTCCTGCAGAATATTGATTATTTTCAATCTCTAGTCTTTGCTTGGGGACAGAACTGGCCTGCATTTAAGCCTGCCTTGAACCATGAAGAAAAAAAAAAGCAGCACTTCAAACGCAGTCCAGAGACACTGGCACAGGCTGCCCAGAGAAGCTGTGTATGCCCCGTCCCTGGCAGTGTTCAAGGCCAATCTGGATGGGGCTCTGAGCAATCTGATCTAATGGAAGGTGTCCCTGCCCATGGCAGAGGGCTGGAACTGGATGGTCATTAAGGTCTCTTCCAATCCAAATCATTCTATGATTCCAAATCTTCTGGTCACTTATTCCCAGTATCCAGACAGCAGCACTTCCTATGCTGCACAAACATAGTCTTCACATAGGCTCTGTGATCAACAGAAGTGTGAAAATAATCTGCCTTAGTGACTTTTTCCTTTAGTCGAGTTCATTTGCAGACTGATCATCTTTGCAGTTCTACTTATAAAGGATGGCACAAACTGATGCAATAGAGAGGAACTGTTCTCGACCTATGGCAACATCGGCTTAAACTACACCAAATTACAACCTCTGACTCTTACAAACCCTGTACCACCCAGCCAGCCTACAGTCACACTGCCAACAGGCTCTCATGAGGCTGTAAACAGATAGGAGCACCTGTAAGGAAAAAAAACCCAAAAATAGGCAAACCTACATACACTTTTTTTTTTTTAAATCAACACATTTAACACACTCAGGATCAAAAGAGTCTGTGTATGCAACCCAGAGATGATCCTGGCTTTCTAAAATCTAAGACCATTAATTACATTAAGGCAAGAAACTACCTGAAAAATTTTTCACTCTGTGTTCATCCTGTAGGGTTAAATAGTAATGGCAAAAATACTGTTTCATTTTGATTTTAATATGACATAACAATCTCAGCTCTTGGAGTTTTTAAGCAGGGGCAGAGGTTTGGTTTGATTTTTTTCCTTTGTGAGGCATTTGTAACTTCCTCTGTTTATTCAGGAAGATTCAAGAGTAAGGTTACAGGACAACACAAGCAGGTGTCAGCTTCACAGTGTTGATAACGGATTTTCCCATTTGTACTATTTAAAACTATGTTTGCCATTTCTATTACCAACCTACAAAATAACCACATTCCATAAACAACCTGAATTTGTTAGAAGTACAGGTTTTCCCCCATTCATCCCAACACCTTGCAAGGTAGTTCCCATGACATCTCTCATGGAGTGGAGAGACACACAAGAAGCACTGAGCAATCCCGGTGTTTTTCTGATCCACAAAAATGTAGAAAGGAGCATATATTTCTGTATGCAGAGAAAAAAAGACAGGAAACTTTGAAATTAAAAAAAAAAAAAAAATGCAAGCCCAAACTTCTTGAACTGCCTAATGACACAGACACAAAAAGCCACATTGAGATAAGTTTGGTTTCTATGCTGGTCACTCTCAGAAGAAGTCTGAAAGAAAAATAATTTTTACCAACTCTCAGGCTGTCCGTCTATTCTCAGTTCTGGAGATGGCAACTTCTGCTTTTAGGTGAACTAGGTTTTCTTAGCTTAACTCAATTTTTTTAAAGAAGCTGAATTGGGAAATGAAGCATTAAGCAAGCATGAATTCAAGCATACAATGAAAATGGCATTAAGGAATCCATCTGAATACGCAAGAGCTAGAAGGCAGTAACATTGGGCAAAAAAGAGTTGATCCTCAGAACACTGAAAGAGTTGTCTGGCTTTCAGATGAGTCTCACTACAGACACAGAATACTTCTAGGTGCTCTGGTTCATATATCCAGCTCACTTCCCATATCCCCTCTGCTTTTGGGGCAGGATCCTGATGCAGCTAAAGGAGGTAGAAGTTTGGCTGCCATCTGCAGTGCAGCAGAATATTTCCATGGGTGTGGCTTGCCCTGCAATCCTCCTGCTGGTGTGGTATTATTCACCTCCTACAGGGAGCATGCAAAGATCACTCTGTGGGTTCCTTCAACAAACCAGGCCACAGATACCACACTGACTTTCCACCCACATACAATGTCCAGGATCCCAAATCTGAGCACCGTTTTGGCTTGAACTTCCAACAACTAAAGGAGCATGCTCTTGGTAGGTCTAAAATCAAAGTCCTTCCATAGCCTCAAGGCAAGGCTTTGCACTGTAATTGATGGTGAGGTTTTATCAGATAAAAAACAGACTTGGCTTGGCATTGGGAAAAGCAGGAATCCCTGTGTGGTGAGAAGGAATTCTGAAGACACCAAAGTTACACTGGAACTTCTGGCTCTCACAGGGGAAAGAAGAAGAACATCTCCTCCCCTATTCCAGACATTCAGCAACGTGGGCGGAGAATGTATTCAGGAGTGGAAGGCTGATAAAGGATGAGGATCTACCAACAGCATCCTGGTGCTCAGAACAGGTGTTTGCAAGGCTAGAAACTTGTACGCCAAGACAAACTGCTACTGTTTTACTTTATGCACTTGGACAGACAAGTCTGACTTCCAGGGTCTTGATTTTCGTATAGAGAGATGACAGATTATTTTACTTTGTTAAAATTAACATGAAACATTTACACATAATCAACACACACATAACAGCAATAATGCAAGCATATGAATGCAAACATGGTGCGAATCCATGCCTATTTAGTTTGGCAAACAATAGTAAAGAATTTGCATTCCTGATGTCCTGCCCTGATCAACCACTTCAGAATCAAAGCTTTACAGAGAAGACAACAGAACTAGTTTTTCATTAAAGGAGGATGTTGTGATACTTGCAGCCACAACTACCCTCTTCAGTTGTCCAAGTACCATCATCTCTTCCTTTCAATTGCATGTTCTTTGGATCCTGGAACCTTGTTTTCTGGGTAAGTCTGGATAAGCACATGGACTGAGACGCTCGGACCAGCAGCAGCATGCCAACTTACGTAATGCAAGGTTACAAAGTACCTTCACTGGCAGAAGAAGTTACAAGATACTCAGTTAATCATGCCTTGGTCACACTCACTCAGAGCTGTCTGCAAAAGCACTGCAGGTGAGATAAGGAATCGCAGCCAAGGCTTAAAAGGGGCAGATGGACTCATGCAGGTGTGCAGTGTCCTGGCTTCTCCACTGGTCCTCCCTGCACACCTGGACCTTCAATGCTCTCTTACAGAACAGCATCTCACAATCTCAATTAAATAAAACAAGTTGAAGACTTCTGGAAGAGTATGGGGAGGGAATCACAGGTAGTTGCTCTGAATTATCAGCAGACCCAGCTGCTTAAAGCCTTCAGGAAAAGCAAGAGGAGACTCCCTTTTTAAAAAGAGGAATATAATAGCAGCTATTTTAGGCACATTCAGGAAACTCCCATAGCAAAAAAAACCAACCCCAAAACCCAAAGTCAGAGTAAATCCCTTAGACTAGAGGAATGATAAGATGATCTTCATTGCTTAAAGCATGCTTTTTGACCCTTTTAGCAATAGCAGCTACCTCTGACGACAAGAAAGTTTGTACATCCATCTTCAATTTCGAAAATGAGCAAGTTTTGTTTATGTTCACAGCCCAGTGCAAGGGCTATGAGTGTAAGTGTTACGGTCCTCAGGCACAGTGGTGGCTTTCAGATTAAGAAGGCCTTTGATTCGTATTTTGCCAGCAGTTAATAGTAATAATTTACTTCTACAGAAATATAATTTTTTTTTAAAATTTCCTCCCCCCAAAAAACCCAACAAAAAACCAAAACCAACTAACCAAAACAAAACAAAAAAAGAAGAAAACTACCCCCCAAAAAAGAAAAAAGTGCCCAACTTCAAACTACTAAAAAAAAACCCCAAAACCGATTGAGAACATTGATGCTTTGTCCATAAGCAAGAAAGACCACCAAATACAAAATAAACAGCATTTTCACATTCAGGGATGACAGGAATATTTTTACAATAAAAGTCGGTTTCCTGACTTCCTTAACACCTCAGGACCCGGAGGCAAAAGTACACCGCGCTACGACGACGAGGAGGAGGAGGAAGCTGCCCTTGTGGTGTGGTGCTGTTTCCTTCGCAGCGGGGGGTAACCTCCGTGGGGCAGGAATTAACTCCCGGTACGGGAGACACCAGACACATATCCCACCCCAAGCTTCCCGTTTACACAAGTTTTACGGGGCACAGGAACGCGCCGAGAACAGAGTGGGGAGTTCCTGAAAGTGCTGATCGCCGATATGAAATTCCAGTTTCAGGCGCGGGAGAGAGGCAGCGCCCGGTTGTGCTCGCCACCCCTCGGGAGGGCAACGGGCGAGCGCGCGGCCAGGGACGCCCAGGCCTGGGCAGGAAGCCACTGGCGGGGCCGGGGGTGGCCGGGGGTGGCCCGGGACCCACGGCCCCTCCCAAATGCCAATCCCCGCCGCTCCCCGGGTCGGAACACGCCCGTCCGGCTGCCAAGGGAGCGGCGGCCAAGGATGCCCCGCTCCCGCTGCCCCGGGCGGTAGGGAGGGAGGGAGGGAGAAAACAGAAGGGCCGCGGAAGGGTCTCCACCGCCCTCTCACAGCTTACCCAGGAGGCGCGTAAGGCACAGGAGCGAAGCCAGCAGCCACATCGCTGCCCCGCCGATCTCTGCCCAGACGGAAATCAAAACTCGAGGGCTGCCGCCTCACGTCCCGCCCCTGCCATTCGTCCCGCCTCAGCCACAGCCCCCGGCGCACTCTGCCTCGGGCACCTTCCGGTGGAAGGTCCCTGCTGGCGCTGCTTCTGGTGAACTCCGGGACTCCGTGGGGAAAGGGGGTTTCAGCCGCGGCGGCCGCGCCCGGTGTGCCCCATGGGGTGGCGGATGCCAGAGAGGGGCTTGGGGTGCCAGGTGGTGCCGCCAAGGCGCTTTGTGTTTCGTGGGGCGCAGCTCCGGCGAGGGCTGGCAGCAGAAGTTGTCGTGTCGCTCTTACGTCAGGGAGGTTTCAGCTCTGATAATTGGAAAGCTGAAAGTAAATCAATTTAACGTGGAGTGGGAGCCCCGCAGGAAGATCGAATTTCAGCAGGCGACACGGAGCTTGCCACCTCAGAAAACTATCACAGAGTAGTTGGGACAGGTTTCCAACCCCTCTGCCAGGGGCACCTTCTGCTCCTAATACTCCCTGAAGCCTGGTGTTTGATGGTCATGATCCAAAAAATGCCCACTGTTCTCTTCGAGGGCCACCTGGTAAGATCTTTTGAGAGGTGTGCTCGAGATTAAGCCTGGCCACACTCTCCTGTTCCAAGGTGGGCTTGGTCTCTGGGGGGGTAAGTGGAGGAAAAGAAATTGAACAGAAACCAACTCTGACTTCTAAGGGTTTTCTTTGACACCAGCTGCTCAGCAGCCCATTCACAAAACTCAAACACACTTAGATTCGGTTTCATGGATGACTGGCCTCTTGACAATACTGAGTGTTTTTGAGGAAGAAAGGGAAAATACCACAACAGTTTGGAAAACATAAGTACTCAGCAGCTGTTGAAAAATCGCTACTCTGACAAATACTCCAGGGGGAGTGAGTTGCTGTGAGTGGATGCTTCAACCTCCTTGTCCTGCATCCCACTCACAGTGCATTACCCTGGCTGAGTCCAGCCACAGACCTTTCAGCCTCAAAGCATGCTCAACTCCCAGCAGCTTGGCTGCCTGTCCTGGGGGACACCAGCACAGCACAGTGCTGTGAGGGAGGCCCTCACCACAGGTTTATCCCTCAGTCAGCTCTCTCCCAGTGCACTTGGCCCCCACACTCATGAGCAGCTGGGTTGGACTTTTCACCACCCCTCTGACTGACCTCAGCTTTTGCTCTTCACACAAGAGATTCAGAAAAAAAACTGGGAAACATGGATATCTCTAACCAGAGATGTTCCAGCTCTGAGGGATTTCTTTTTCCCCTCCTTCTAGGCATTACTGTAAGCTCCTTTAACTCATGGGTGAAGGCTGCCGCATGAGCTGGAATGACACTGCATCTTGGACTGAGCAATGCTGTCTCATTCCGTTCTTATGAAATCCAGAATAATACTGATTCATTCTCCATAGCTATGCTGGAATGTCATGACATGTAACTCACAAACAGAGCCAGAGCCAGGCCCATCCCTTAAATTCCTTTTGCTCAGTGATAGAAACACACATGGAGCCTTTCTGTCCCTCTGTTACCTTCACAAATTTGTTGTTGTCACTATTACAGTGTCGCTCTGAAGGCTTGTATGGACATGTCACTGCCTAGTGGTATGATCTCACGAGTTTATTTCCTTCTTTCTCTACTGAGAGGTTATCCAGATCAGTGGAATTGGTGGGTGTAATGAAGAAGGAACAGGCCCGTTGCAGTCCACAGGTTTTATCTGAATGATCTGAGAATCAATGTGAGCCTAGTGCTGGGGATGGAAAGATGGAGAGTGGGCTGAAAGCCAGGAGCTGGCTATTTGCGTTACAACTTTCAGTCCTGGAAAATTGATTGGGCAGACAAACTCAATCACCTATTTGTGAGACACTAAGGAGCTACTTCTCTGACAATAAGCCAGCTTGATCCTGCAGGCAAGTATTTCTGGGTCAGAATGTATCCATGTATGTACCTCAGGGACAATGCAGATGGGACAGGGCTTCAATACTCCTTTAGGCCAGGCAGTTCATGCTGCCTAACTTCCGGTGGAAAATGGAGAAATTTATCTCAGAAGTTTTGGAAATAAAATTATCTTCTCCCTAAAACATTCCCAAAGCCTTCAGCTGGGACAAACTGGGGTAAGGAAATTACTGCTATCACCAATAGCTGTAAAGAAAAGTAATATTTGATGCTTTTTTAAATGTCTTTGGTTATCTTTCTGATCAGACTGAAGTAATGTCTTCATTTTGTTGTTCAACTAAGTCACTGTAGATTAGTGCCTGGATGGGGAGGTTTCCTTTGCATATTACGCTTCCTACCGTTTAGTGCCCTTAAGGGCAGAGCTGCCTTGTTCAGCACGATGGACCAACACACACCAATGAGATTTAGGGAACAGGTGTGTCTTTACCTGAAAGTCCATCTCAGCCGGGTAGATTGTGTCACTGCATCATGAATATGGTGTTACACGTTTGGGTGTGCACTTATGCTTCTCTGTCTCAATGCATCAAAGTGGTAAAGTTTTTTATTCAAAGGTGTTTTGTAAGTATTTGTATGCGTATGATTCTGGGTGCATTACTGAAGGGTGCCTCCACCCTTAAAATGTACAGTCTGGGCATGCTATGGTGATACGACCACCAGTTACATTTTAACCTGCCTTTCCTTTTATTTTCCAGTTTTAATCCACTGCTTAGCCTTTTTTTGACTGTTATGGGCATCTGACCAAAAGCAGAAATACAGGAAAGACAGCAATGCAGTAGGAAAATATGATGCAAGGCTGATATGGATCTTCCTGCATGGACTTACTGTGAAGCCATGTGATAAACCAGCATCCTTAGTCAGAAGTTGGCAGAAAGGTCTAGGTAGCAAGGATAAAGCACTGTAATTCTATTGCTTGCTGGGACTGGTTTCACTAGCTGATTTCTGAAGTGAGAAGTTTCCCTTGAGGAAAGGAAGGTAGGGAGGAAGGGAAGGTCAACATCTCCTTTAACCAAGAAGTCAGTGAAACCTCTGCTTCATATTTTGACTAATGGTCAAATAAGAGCAGAGGTAATTGCTCAAAATCTAAATTGGGTAATTTTCCCAAAAGTGCACAGCCTGGTTGATCATTACAGAGTCAAGCCAATCATTAACCACAGCTGTTTCCCCCTGTACAATCCTTATACGTGTACTGGATGAACAGGAAGATGGTTGAGGCTCCAAAGAGAAAACTGCTCGTTGTTCTTGCTGTCCTCTTGCTGCCCAGCTCAGCACAAACAGGTAAGAAAAACATGAGTGCCTGGCAAGAGATTGAAGGTTTTACACAGAAGGATATGAATTCAATTCTCCTTAAACAAGCTGTATGTCAAGAGGTCCTTGCAATAATCTTGTTAGGTGCCAGGGAGAAAAAGCAGTGCAAGAACAGTCCTTTCTTCTCCTATACTTTGATTCAATCACTGTCAGTGATTTAATTCCATTAACCTGATTTACAAGAATGATCCAGGTTTACCCTGAAGTGTAAGGACGCAGGAAAGGGACCACTTGACCTCTAGCAGTGGCATCTCCTGCTTTGAAAGCTCAGCAAGTGTAATCCGCAGTAGCTGAGAAAAAATAAACAAATGCCACATGTCCATTTCTTTCTTTAATTGTACTGTCAGTGAGACTGCCTTTGTGATCACATCTACAGTCTCACATCACCTGCAGCTTCACTGCAGTGCACCTCCTGCCTTACCTTTACTGATGATCCCCCTCATCTTAATGCCACTTCTGACATGCACCGTTCTGGCACTGGACCTGCTTTTGCTACTTAGACTGGCTCATGATCCACATTTTTTCCAAGCCAATCTCTAAAAACGTCTCTTTCTTCCTGGTAAATGCATAGGAAGACCGAAATAAACTGCAGAAGGGATAGTCACACCCCACAAGGGAGAATCTGAATGTTGAATCTCACCCTTTCATGCTGACCCACAGGCCATGTTCTGCCTAGCTGGTGTAAAGTATCTTCTGAGGGAAATTGGGAAGCTGGTTGTTTGATTTAAAAATAAATAAATATTTTATTGTATGTGCAGATTCAAGACTGTTTCACTTCCTCCAGTCCAGAAAGGGAAGGTGCATTCATTGTCATTACAGCAGCATGCAACTATGGCAGATCTCAAAGTAACACCCATAATGATAGTGACACATACTGCTGAATTTTTGTGCTTTCTTTCTAGCCTAAATTTTCTCAGTTTTTTTTACTAGCTACAGGTCAGATGTTTATTTTTTTCTGTCTAGGTCAAAGTGCCTTCCATTAGCGGCCTTTTCCTTCTCATAAAGCATTTTCATCCATAAAGCATTTCATCAATCAACTGGGAAATTATCACTGACATATTTTTTCATTGACATTCTCATATTTTATGGCTAGCATTCTCATATTTATTTCTGTATTTTTGATGCAATTGTCAGTTAGTCTTGTAACTTCTACTAAGCCTACCAGAATCTGAACAGAAATATCCCCATTCAGTGGTGACTACCTGTTGGCAACCATTTTTTTAAAGATCTAATGGCCACCTTATAAATGTACTTAGTAGCTGGTGTGTGGCCAATTTGCTAAAAAAGCCCAGCAAAATGTCATTCACTTCATGGTAAAACAACTCTTAGAACTCAAAGCTAGTATGATCTCCATGGTTATTTTCCCAGACAGTGGAATTCCATCAAAGACAGCAAAAACTTTATAAATCAGGTAAAGTTTCCAGAATAGTTTCGTATTAATTTATGATCTGTACTTTTAATCTTTTTCAATAGAAGTGAAATTGCTACCTTCATTTTCCTAATGAATTAAAATGAGGGAAGTTTTTTCCCATTGCACAGATACAGAATAAATGGGCCACTCACTCCTTCTTGCTGCAGGGAATACAGACAGACTTTCAGGGCATCACTGCACTGACTTCCAGACAGCCAATTTCCTACAGGGCAGCAAACTTAAGGTCCAGTTTATTCTGTTCCCCTCCTCAAGCCCCAGCTGTGGAGAGCTGATTTCATCTGATGATGGCATCAAGAACTGCAGTTTCAACAGCAGCCTGGAAACCAAAATCATAATCCATGGCTTCAGGTGAGAGAAAGCAGAGCACCGTGGCTAACTTTTCACTGGTAAATGAAATACTGCTGGGGCATTCCCAAGTACTGGGTGGGCTGACATGAAACTCTCCTGCTTGTGTGACCTTCTTTTCTCCCCAGCAGTGGCTGCATGCAAAACAACTGCTAAGAACAGACACTGGGATGCTCAGCCCCAAACTGGACCGGGGATTTTTCTGGGAGGCTGTTGGTGGAAAATGCTGCTCATTATAGCACAACTTGAAATCCTTTAGTTTGTGACCAGTTGCCTTTTTTGTATGTGCTTCACACTTTTTCCAGCCTAAAAAATTTAGAAATTAGAATCAAACTCCTTCATTTCTTTTTCCTTTTCTTTTTCTTTTTCTTTCTTTCTTTCTTTCTTCTTTTCTTTCTTTTCTTTCTTTTCGTTCCTTTTTCTTTTTCTTTTTCTTTCTTTCTTTCTTTCTTCTTTTCTTTCTTTTCTTTCTTTTCGTTCCTTTTTCTTTTTCTTTTTCTTTCTTTCTTTCCTTCTTTCCTTCCTTCCTTCCTTCCTCTCTCTCTGTCTCTCTCTCTTTCTCTCTCTTCTTTTGCATCCGTCTATTTCTTTGCCTTTTTCAACATTTTTACTTAAGAAGTCTTTTCTTTAAGATTCTTGTCCTTTAAATTTTCTTCTTGGATTTCACGCCTGGATTAGCCTGGATTAATGAGCCATTTAGAACCCCCCAGTAGACAGATTATCCTTTTATTCTTGAGAGTGTAGGGATTGGAGCTGGGTTGGTTTTTTTGTAACTGCCATCATTCTGTAAGTTTATGTGCCATTTTTTAGTCAGGTGTGACCATATAACATTATTTGTTTTGAAGTGCAAAAGCCTGAATAGAAAGTGCATAGAAAACCAGGATGAAAGCACAGGGTCTTCTCAGAAAGCCAGCTGTTGCCTTCAAGTGACAGCACACTCTTCACCAGATGGCATTAGGGAAACTGGCTAGAACAGAGCCTCCTCAGTTTTTCTGGAATTCTTGGGTACACATTACTTTTTTTAGATGTGTAGAGATAAGGAAATGTAGCTGTGAAAGACTGGGTGATCTGGTCAGGGACTTCCTGCCAGTTGGCAGCAGAGAAGGACCCATGTATTCCCAGTCAGCTCACTTACTCCAGGTAGGCTCTGTGGTGGCTAAAGAATCACCACAGCAAGACTGAGAGCTCAGCCTGAGCCCTGCAAATGTTATCTCATTCATTAAAATATCTGGCTCCCTCTTGACTCAGTGCATTCTGGGAAGTGTTATTACACCACTGCAAAAAAATTTCCAGGTGTGGGTGTCTGGCACCAGAAATAACTTTCAGCGACTGTCTTGCAGCCTGCTCTGGGACATGTAAACGTCCAGCACCAGTGAACAACACATTGACATGTACCCTGCTTGGGGAACACCTAACATCCTTGTTTCTGGTGACTCCACAGGGCTTTGGGTACCAAACCTTCCTGGATTGAAGGGCTTGTCCAAGCCATACTGCACACCAGCCAGGTGAACGTGATCGCAGTAGATTGGGTTCATGGGTCTACAGGAGCCTATCCCTCTGCAGTGGAAAATGTCACACAACTGGCCCTCGCCATCTCACAATTCATCAGCAAGCTCCTGGTAAGCTACTGTGCATTTCCAGTGCAGGGAGTGTGGCCAGAGAACTGCTCCCAGCTTGCTGTAACCAGGAGTTGGACAAGTGGACTTTTTATTCCAGATTTTTTCTCTTTTCCCTCTCTTGAGCATGCCATCATTTTTCTTCTTTCTTTTCAGTTCTGACATTTTCTGAAAAAAATCCCAGTTGTCAGCTGCCTCTCCAGCTCAGGACACACCTAAAGCCTGCCTTGGGTTTTCTCAGATCTGTATTCACTGGACAGTCTTCTTCTGCTCAGAAATTTTGTGTAGGAAGCAGGAGGGAGTGAGATTTGAGGCTATACTATATTTGCTCTGGGTTTCAGATACTTCAGATACTTACCAGTATCTAGAAATACCCAGTTTGTTTGTGCAAAGCACAGCTGAACAAGACTTCTACCATCAGGGTGATGAATCTTTGTGTTAACCAGCTATATGTAAAGTGTCCATTAAATATTTGCAGTGCTCACTGACCTGTTTAGGACTGGGTTTACATCTGTGCACCTCAAGAAAATCTCTGAAAAACAGAAAGGGCAATACCCATCATTCCCTTAACTATTTGGTTTTCCACTGTACACTTCAAAAGCAATCCTACATCAGGAGAGTTACAGAGCTGCTCTGTGGGCTGGACAGGGAATTTCACCTTCCTGCTACAGAAATATTAATTTGTATTACTGTCAACCTGCAGGGCCTGGGAGTCTCAGGGACATCTATCCACATCATTGGGGTAAGCCTTGGAGCGCATGTCGGGGGCCTGGTGGGGCACTTCCATGGTGGTCTCCTGGGACGGATCACAGGTATCATCAAACTCAGTCTGGGTTCCTCATCTGTCCTCCAAGGGAGAGAATGAAAGAGCAAGAAAGGGGAGTCATTCAGAATGGTATTTTAATTTCATCAGGACTCATTAGATCCAAGCTTATGGGCTTCTTCCTAGATTCTGACAGTACCTTTTCAGCCATCAGTCCCCTCCCCACTGCCAAAAGAGTGCAAGTATCCGCAAAAAGGCCCTTCCACCTCTGCTACACTCTTCAAATTGGTGCCAGCTTAGAAAACCCCAAGATCTCATGACAAATGAAAAGACACAACACCCACAAGCTTTGCTTCTAAATTACAGCATGTACATGTGGTTCTTAGAATTAAAACCCACAGTGCAGTTGTGGGGGGAGCAGCAAGAGTGAGCTGCTCTGTGGGAAAATGTGAGCTGAGAGCCAAGGGGACAGTGAGGTGGGCAGTGGCCTCACAGGCAAGGGATACAGTCCTACTGGGTCTGTGCAAGAAAGGCAGAGCAGGAACCATGGTCAACCACAGTCCAGTGATCGCCTCACAAGTTTTTAATGATAAGACAAGCCTAAAGTCAAGCTGGGAAGCTATGTCAGCAAGATAAAAGCAGGACCAACAAGACACATGGCGTCCCTACCACACAGCTCAGGCAAGGAAAAACGGCAAGAGCCTGAGGCAGTGTTGGGAGGACCCAGATGAGGCTTCCTGCTGTTCTCTCCCACAAGTTGGCTGTTTTCACAGTAGGCTGGTCTAAAGCCACCCACCTGTGCCAAATCAGAGCTGACCTTAAAGACAGAGAGCCAGTCTCTGGAGTGTGAGGAAGAGGTTCTGGGGGGAATTACAGAGCAAGATGGTTATAGGCTGATCCCATTGCTTAGAGTGTTTGGTGCACTAGGGACTTTGTAAGCCTTTAGGTGTGGAGCATGAATAGAGTCACAGAATGATTTAGGTAAGAAGAGATCTGGGAAGGTCTCTAGCCCACACACCACCACCACCATCATCATCCCTCCTCAAAGCAGGGCTGCATTGTAAGTCATGACAGATTGTAAAGGGTTTTACTAAATTCTGGGAATCCCCAGTGACAGAGATTCATTTTGATAGGAGGGGAATGCCACCAAGAAGGAACGAACATAAAGTCCCCCGTAGTATGGCCTCAGCTCCCAGTCTGTCTCAGCCCATGCTGGTCTGTCTCACAGAGGTATCCTCAGGAAGGGTCTCATTGCACGCTCAGCAGAGCAGTTCAGAGAAATGTTGGTTCAGTCTTCACCTGTCACAACTACCCGCACTGCACGAAATACAGGCATTTCTTAACAGGAGCTGAATTTCATGTTGGGCTCTTTTTTAAGCTGTGAATCTAAGTTCACATTAGGAGAAAATTGGAGTAGCCACTGTCCTACACCAGAATTTTGTGATCAGCAATGTCTTCAGATGAGCAGAAACAGACACATTTCCATGAAACCATGGCAGTTAACTTCAGAGTTAATGACTCTTCCCCTTTATGTTGTCCACATGTAAAAGAAGCTCTGTAGGTTTATTTATTCCATTAATTTTCAATTCTGCTTGAATACAATCCCTTTTCTGCATTTGTGTTTATCCTGTGATTTCATAGGGCATTGCAGATTCCAGTTCAGATTTAGAAGCCTGAAGATAGGTTGGATTAGACCCAAGATATGTCTGATCTCATCTCCTGCCTCCTCACACACATGCATACAGTCACACAGGAATGTGATCCCACAGCTGCAGTGCGCTGAAGTGTTTTCAGTCACCTAAGAAGAGCTGTGTGGAGCAAAACTAGAGTGAGTCTTGGAGATCAGAGCACAGACTTTATTCTTGCAAAGTGAGTTTCTTTAATCCATGCCTGTTCCAGTGGATATCTCCCTGTGCAAGAAAGAAACTTGGAATGAACAGCCCTTGCCAAACTCAGAACAGAGCACTTTGTTTCAGTTCTTGCAGGGGAAATGAAAAAGCCTGAAGGATTCATTGGCACAGTGCTGCGCTCCAGTGAATAGTTTTCTTAGCTGTCAAAGGTGTACATCTCAATGGACTTCAGGTAACCTGTGCTTGGAGAAGGAAGGGATAGAGGAGAGAGGATAGAAAGGAGCTTGCCTTGGAGCTGTGCTAGAATTGACTTCTGTTCGTGTTAGGTTTCTGCCTTCTCAGGAAGAACTTTGTCACACCAAATAACAATTTTCAGTATCTTTTAAAGCTCTTAACTGTATCTGGGTCTGTAGAAGTGGGTGGGAAACCTCTCAGCTTTTTGTACATATCAAGATTAAAGAACATGAAGTTATTTTTAGCTTTTATTTATAGAAAGAACAGGAAAGTTTTTTCCTTCTTTTGCTCCTTCACTCCCCCCTCACAAATGCAGACATGCCCATTTGTATATTGTTGATATTGCCTTCTCCATAGAGAATTAATAAGACTGAGTCCAAAGCAGTGAAACCAGCCAGCTCCAAGGCTAAGTAGCGTGTGGAGCAGACCTTCTTTCTAAACTACTGTTGCCTGGAGAGTGAAAAAATCTTGTGATGTTACTTTTGTGCAAAATGGGAATAGGATAAACATCAGAAAAAAAATATCTTTAATCTGCTCCTTTGTATTGCCAAGGATAATTTTTCTGTGTTCTTGTGACTCTCTAGAAGTTGCTCTAGGAGCAAGTTTTAGGCAAAAATGTAGATGATTGCTAAAGACTCAACTATATTCGTGGGGAGAGGGCTCAGAAGCCTCTTGGTTTTAAAATCGTTTGGTAGTATGAAATTTTTGTAATTCCTGAGTTGGTTGATGCCTGGGGTGCTGAATTCACCATCTAACTGCTGATCTCCAGTGACATTTCTCAGACTGTAGTGCTAATACACATGACAGTACAATTAGGGAAGGCATTAAAAGTTTGATTCTCTTTCACCAAAACTCCAAGAGACACTATACACCCACCCAGTCAGAGCTATTTAAAGCCCAGCCAAGGCGTTACAGCCTATAACCTTGAGATAAAACACTGCTAAAAGGGCATGGAACAGTGGAGGACAAGGTAAGGAAGCTGTAGTGGAAGTTGGTGCTGGCAGAAACTATTCTGGAGCATAATCGCTGAGACCTGGGAATAATTTATTATTTCTGCCTAGCAATATTTTTAAAGATTGAGATAAAATAACTGATCTGGAAATAAGAAAGATAGGGGCTGAAGAGTACTTGTTGTTGAGGTGTTTGATTTTGTTACAGCCTTGGATCCTGCAGGCCCTAAGTACACCCAAGCCAGCCCCGAGGAACGCCTGGATCCCAGTGATGCCCTCTTTGTGGAAGCCATTCATACCGATGCTGACAGTAAGCTGGCCTCCCTCTTCCTCAACCTGGGCTTCTGCTCCTCCTGACATCATTATTGTTAAGGAGTCTGTAGGTCATTGTCCCTTTTTTGCCAGACTACCATGAGTTCAGGTTCACTCTGAAGAATCTTCTTGTTAAGAAAGAGTTTGATGTCTAATTCATGCCCCAGGGCACTTCAAGCAACAGACAGGTGGAGATTGCTACAGCAGAGTGAGTTTACGAAGAACCTGCTTGGCATGACTTTTACTGCCTGAAAGGAATTTATAAGTCTAGTCTCCCAGCTGATGTGAGGAAGGTGCCACTGAGAGTGCTGTTGGAAAGTAACAGAGTCAAACCAACAGCTGGTGCAACAACAAAGTAACTTCTCCAAAGCACTTACCATTTTCACAGGCAGAACGTGGGCTAAAGTATAATGTGGTGCCTTTGAGTCACAGCTTTTGCCTGGAGGCCCCAGTAATCTCTACCGACATAACTCTCAATTATCCTTCATAATCCCACATTAAGGCTGTGGTCAGTTTAGTTCTCCTTTACACAGAATCAAGAACTAGAGTCACTGAGGTGGTGGTTAAGACACAGTTTCCAGCCATTTTGATGGCTGGGCCTGGAGCATTCTCTGCACAACTCAGGCATGTAGAAGTAGGAAATCCGGCTTGATGTCTCTAGCATTGGGGCTGGCTCCAGTGCTACTAGTGCTCAATCAATTATTGGGACCTGTCATAAACATGTAGGGTGAAGCCTACAGAAGAGCCAAGTCTGAGAATGAAGTGGTATTTCACCTCCTTTCAGATTTTGGGATCCAGATTCCTGTAGGCCACATTGATTATTTTGTCAATGGAGGCAAAGATCAGCCAGGATGCCCCCGATTCATCTCTGCAGGTAAGAACACTCTCTGGCCAAGCAAAGAGCTTTTATGACCAGCTAGCAGACTGTGAAAATGCTGTTTGGCAAGCAGCTCCTGCTACAGCCAGGGCAGACAGCAAAGCGGTACAGCCCGCATCACTTCTCAGTTGTACAAAAAGCAGGTGAAAATTAAATCACATACAGATCAAGTGTCTTGGCAGCACCACTGTCAAGCGATGAGGTTTTTGGTGATGCCTCTCAATGACGCAAAACCCTAGCATCAGTGGAGATGACACTTTTGCTAGAAAGGCTCTTAGGTACCACTGAGAAAAGCTTCCTTTTGTTTTCATGCTGCAAGTTGTGTCTACTTAGAGAGACAGTTTGTACAGTTACTGTCCTTGTCTTCTAGAGAACAGGACTTTCTACAGTCATCATTACCAGTGTGGACTCATTAACATTCAAATATATTCTGTATGAGTTGGCTGCATTGAGGGTGAGGTTACAAGGGATACCTATGGTACCTCACTTCCCATAGCTGGTGTTTCAGTGCCAGTGGGAGTCAAAGCTGCTGCACCCTCTTACAGAGAGGCCCTGACTGATGGGACACTGACAGAAACATGGCAGCCCTGTGGTGCTCCTCTTCTAAGGGACTCAGTCTGAGAGATAGATATACTTCTAACTTCTTGTAGAACTTCCCTTGCAGTGGGATCCACACTTGTAGTCACAGAAATGCCCTGCAAAATGTTATTAATGGGAAGGTGATCACTGCAGTAAGAGCGTTCCTTGACTCCCAGCTCCTTGGGAATGTGCAAAAAGACTAAGGCTGACAGAAAGGCTGATGGCTGTTTTTCTCTGGTTGATTTTTTCCTTGCAGGCTACAACTTCCTGATCTGTGATCACATCCGGGCAGTGCATCTCTACATCAGTGCCTTGAACCATCCCTGTCCCATCATGGGGTTCCCCTGTGCAAGTCATCAAGATTTTCTAAATGGTCATTGCCTGGACTGTGCTGAACCCTTCCTGTCCTCCTGTCCCAGAATAGGTACAGCACCAGCATGAGACCTTCCCCAAGCAGATGACAGTACATTCCTGATGGTGTTGGTGCAGAGCCCAGAACGCAGTCCAGATTTCTCTGAGCAGGATTTGCTCTGGATCTCTTTGGGGAACGTGAGAAGCTGTTTCATTTTCAGGCTTCTACAGTTACATTATAAAAGCTCATATATTGCCCAAGGTAGCATGCCAAAATCTTGAACATTTTTGATCTTTAAACATTTTGTAGGGCCCAGATATGTGTTGAAAGATAGTTTCCAGAATCACCTGCCAGAATCAGTGGGTAATCAGCTAAAAAAAGAGTCTTGTTTAGAGAAGCAGCTGGAAATTTTACTTCAAGTCAGAAATCCCATTCTTCCACATACACCACTCAGAGTTGCTGAGTTACCTCCTTTTCACAAATTTCTGCCATGGTCACCCTAAAGATGAACTCTCTGGATTGGGAAAAGGTAATAGAAACCTCCTTTAGGCTTCTGGAACTTGCTATGGCATGAGGAAAGGTAGTGCCCTCTGCTGCTATTTGCAGTATGGCACCAGAGGAACAAAAAGAGACACCTTTTTTGGTACAGGTTCTCTCAGATCAGCCACCCTTTCCCCATCTCACCAAGCCATATTGCCAGCTAGTCAATGATGCAGGCCACGACTTATGGTGGTTTTCTCATTTGGCCAAGGAATTAAATTTCCTTTGTGTTTGCCCTGTCATTTACATCTGCACTAAGTTTCCTGACTTGGTAGTCTTTAGTCTAGCTCATTTTGCACTGATGCAACTGATAGCACAGTTTGTTAGCAGAGGAATAAAACAAAAAAGCCACCAGGAAGTTCACTGGTGGTGATTACCTGGGGTAGCCAGAGTGGGTTTCCTGAGGGAACATTAACCTGTCAAACAGACATTTGTTCTGTCGTTCATGGCTTTCCTGCATTGACTTTATTTCCTCCTGAAGGTCTGCTGGAGCAGGCAGGTGTCAACATGCGCAGGCTGCCTAAAGAAGTGAAAGTTTTTTTAATGACCAGCCCTTCAGCCCCATTCTGTGGTAAGTAGCATGAGAGAAAAATGAGCCAGAAGGGTGCTGGCCAATGAAGCAGATCCTCTGGCGAGCCCAGGTAGTTACAGCACACTATCCCTTCCATCAGAGTCAGCTGCTGGTGGCTAGAGGGTCTGAGACACATTGCTGAAGAGAAAATATACACTGTACATCTCCATAAAGCCCTTTCCAAGAGATTTACTAGTGTGGGCACAGCCCTGGACTAGCACAGCCGCATGGTTTCAGGACCGAAGTAAAGGGGATTGAAAATGCCTGTATGTTCACACTGGACTATACAGACATGCCGCCTGTGCCTCACATAGCACAGAGACTTGATTAATCCTTATGCCTGTTTAATCTCTCTGCTGTTGGGGCCCCGAAATGAGTACCAGAGCCCCTCTTTTGCATGGGTAGGTCCTACAGATAGTAACTGTTCTGACTCCCACATTCTTTACTTCTTGATCAGTCCACCACAGCCTGGTTGAGTTTCACTTGCAGAAGAAAAGAAACAGAGTCACCAGCATTGAGATCAGTTTCAGCAGCAACAGCACCAAGGACACAGCAAAGATCACCATGTGAGTGACAGCGCATGCTTCTGGCCTGTTTTTTCCCAGCTCTTTGTGTAAGGATGTTTATCCTGGTACAGGAAAGGCACAAGAACAGTGTATTTCCCTTGAGTGATGAACCACAACCTTGTTTCTTGAGTCCTTTCACATTTTCCTTAAATGCCCTCAAGAATCAGGAATGTGCTACCATTACTCAGTAACCTTGACTGGGTCCACGTTTTCCCCAAGTGCGTAAAGCAGTAGGAGTACCCTGGGACCTCCAGACTTGCATGTTTTTGTGGCTATCCTGGTTCCTTTTCCACACCATACCCTGACCAGGTGCTCCTTCAAAACACAATCACTGTCAGATAGTTATTAGCCCTGCTGTGGCAGACAGGGATGGCTAACAGCAAAACCCATCCACCAGAGGTTCCAGACTGATGGACTTGGTGGCTTAGACATTTCTCTTGATGTCTGATAGGACAGCAGTGGCAAAGAGGAGACAAGGCACCTCAGCATGGTCAGAAATATGTTAGTAGCTTGGTGCCTCTGCAGTAATACAGCACTGCTCTCACACTCCCATTGTAGGGAAAAACAAGGGGCAGGAACCAAGATGTACTGCGTAGACAGAGAGATGTCTCTTGAAAGCACCACCCCTCTGCCTGACCGTGTCTGAATTAAAGGATCAGACTCCACAGCTTCCACAGCTCTTGCCCCAAGGGGATCTCCCCACCACAGCAAGTTACCCAGAGGCTTCCTCACTTCTTCCTACTCCTTGTCCATTGCTGTGGACTGGAAACCACAGTGTGGGTAACACATGCTGCTGGCTGCCTCAGGAAGCAGGAAAGCAGTTTGCTGAAGAGTCCCAGCCAGCTCTCTTGGGATCAGAAGGGTTCCAGTGATGGTTCCCACACAGTCCCTACTGCTAAGCCAAAATATTGTGACCTGGAGATAATCGTGTTGCTGCTTCAGTCATGGGCACCAGGAGGTAAGGGTGAGAAATGGGGGAGGGGAAGCCATGCTCTTGGGTACTCTCCAGAGTAGGTAGATGCTTGGTTAGAGATTTCCAGCCAGATACCACAATTTGGGTTTGTACTCCAGCCTGGTGGAATTCAGTCTGTTCCTTCCTGGCTTGGAAGCCAAATCTGCCTTTTCCGCAGATGTGGGAGGGAAGAAATAGTAATACCCAAGTCAGACCAGGATCTGTGCAGCAGTTCTATGGGCAGTTGTCAGATGTGGGGTTTGGTGGGAGCTTAGCAGGAGGCATGTGAGCACTGGAGGGAAAGACTGCCCGGGGAAGTGAGCCAAGCAGGCAATCCCGAGGCTTTGCTGTACCCTCCGGTTTTAATGAGACAGTGGAGGTAGAGAAGGATAACCTATCCAGAGATGCCCTGGGGAAACAGCAGCTGTGCTCCATTTAAATGCCTAAGAAGCACAAGGCTAAACTGAAAAATTTGCTTACAGCAACAAACCTATGGATTTGAGAGTATAAAATTGAAGATATCCCTTTTAATTCCCACTAGTAGCAAAGGGCAAATTTCCCTGCTTTAGGCTAAGCTCAGCCCTCCAGTGCAGTCAAGCTCAGAGTATCAAATGGGCATCTAAACATAGATCCTCACATCACAGTTCAGACACTGATCGATCAGTGACTTATCTCAGATGATCTGACATGTATATCATCCTGCAGTTTCCCAGAAGTGCAGAGGGACTTACTTGAGAGTGTTCAGCTAGTCTCAAACCTTCAGCAAGGGGCTTACATGGCTGTGTCTTGCCTCACATTGCTCTTCTCATCTCCTCTCCCAAATATCCATTCCAGTCTCACTCCTCCCCATATGTTGCTCAGAGTGTCCCAAGAGACCTGTCCCCAAGCTTCAGTAGCTGACATGGGGCTGAAGAGTGAGGAGCTTGTTATAGAGGACACTTCCCAGCTGTACTGCTGTATGCTTACACATCACATGACATCGTCTCCCATATCCAACAAAACATACCTCTGAAACCATCCAGGTCTCCTACATCCATCCAAGGGTTGTGCAGGGCTGGACCAAGTGTTATTCCCATGGCTCTCTTCAACCTGGTTAACTGTACTGTGTTCCTCTGTCCATGGACAATATGCCATAGAGAGGTGGCCTCCATTTAGTATCCATTATTCACTTTTATAACCACAAGTTTGTCACGGATCTTATTTTTAGCAACTCCAAGCCAGGCAGATACACAAAACTTCCGGCAACTACTACTATGGTCTAAGGGAGGGAGTGGGTGTGGCCTAGGAGGATGCTGCAGTCAGCCCACTCCTGGGTTAGCAGAATTGTAGGGTCTCCCTAACCCGTTTGTCACCTCTCCCCTTCCCTACCATCCTTTTTCTGATCAGGCAGTTACCCAGGTGATTCTGGAATCATGCCAAGTCAGTTACACCTAAATTATTCTTCATGAGTACAAGGGAAATCAATGATCTCCATGCTCTAGGAGGTGCCAAGTAGATCAAGTGTAAGGCCCACTGGATGGACTCCACAGAAGGGACTTAAAATGCCTGGGAAGCACACCTCTGTAGCACACGACTGGCTGGGCTCTGGTCATTGGCTCATTACCAAACATCTGCCATTACTCAGTTCACATTACCTCAGTAAGAACTTAGGGTTGGACAAAGGTCCCTCTATCCCAGAATCCCACTTTTGACATGGTCAAAAGCAAGTAGCTAGAGAAGAGTATAAAAAAAATCCTCAGTGTCAGCATGTAGCAATACTTCCCCACAGAATTTCCCAGTGTCTAATTACATCTCAGGGACTTTCAGAGTCAAAGATGAGATCTTCATCCTTACTAGCTTTTGAATTCCACAAACTTGTCCAGTTCCCCTCTCCTGACTTGTACAGCCATGTGAACTTTTTAACATTCCCAACATCCCACAGCAAGGATTTCAACCGCTTGAAAGGAATGGTCCTCTGTGCAGTGTGCATTTTTTTTTGAGCCTGCCACCTCTTAGCCTTCTTTCACAATCCCTAGTTATTGTACTGGAAGAAATGGTGAACAACAGGTCCCCAACCATGCCATTCACAATTTCATAGATGTTGACTGATCTACCACTTGCCTCTCTGTCGCAAGCTGAGCAGTGTTTCAATCAATATGCAACTGTAAGAAGCGTGATTATAATTGTGTGATGGAAGGAAGAATATTTATACAGAAATATTCCTGAATACAGATATAATACATGGAGAGACAGCTCATGCAATGTCTGGTTTTGACAGATGAGTCTTCTCACTCCGTTTTATTATGTGAGGGCTTCACAATAATACTGCAGGTTCCTCCAGTGTTTCCACAGCTCTGCACATAGACTGCATCTGCAGGTTGATTGAACACATCCCTAACATCTCTAATGCTGCCTTGCAGACCTAAGGACCAGGAGACAGGCAAACAGCTGCTTGCCCACCAAGTTCCCCTCTGCCAGATAAACAGCGTGACCCTGAAGTATATCCCCAAGAATCGTTTTTGGAGAAAGGATGAGACATACATTGTTGGCAAGTTCTGTCTAGCACCACTGCCTCTCAATAGCAAGTAAGCCACAGCAATGTCATACGGGGATACACTGAGCCTATGGATGCAGGCTGTGGTTTGAAACTATTTTCTCCTGTTTAGATAAACACGTAAACACATCTTTCCCATCACCTCTGTGTCCCCATGTAACTCATTTTCTATCTGTGAAAGAGAAAAGCTATGAAGGTAGTTTTCTAGGAGTTTTTGCCCATGTCATGGAAAGAATGTGGCTGCAACTCACATCGCCTTGAAGATACTTAAGTCACAAACCATGTCAAAAGCTTGTACTAAACTAGAATTTATTCCTTTTTTCCTTGCTTGCTCTCTCCATATTCTCCTGTCTATAATGGGCCCCCATCTAAAACCTGAGAGGTGAACATTTTTCAGAGTGAGACAACAGAAGACCAATAATATATTTCTGCTTCTTATACAGCAAGGTTTATAAAGCACTAAGGCTGTAGACAACCATTTTGGAATTTTCTAGGCCAGATATTGTACAGTATATACCTTCAGCCATAGTTACCTTTCCCAGAGTAAAAGCAGCCAAGTCCTTCTCATCCTGAGAGAGATAATGGTCTTCTCCATCATACAATATTCTTGCCAGGAGTTTTGCAGATCCAAATTTCTTGAAGGTAGGACAAAATAGCTAGGTCTATACTGACACATTAAACTGTCCACTGCTTCTGAAATGCTGGCTCAAGGCTGAAGCAAGCTAGTGGGTACTTCAAAGCAGGTTCAAATTCTGTTTTGATGGACAGCAAGGAGGCTCAAATTCTAGGCAGTAAAAATATATCCAGTAGACCCAGACAGCGGAAAAAAAAAAGGCATTCCTATGTAAATACTAGGTACTCCCCTGAGTATAAGGATTATTCCTTACTAGCATGTTTTGCACTCCAAAGTTGGGATGGATGTGCTTCTAGCACTAATGGGTGGGACAGCAAGGCACATTGCCTGACAGAGGTGCTAACCTGCACCCCTTGCAAAGCAGAGCAAGGTCCAGCACCTTGTTTGCTGCTGTGTTAGGATAGCAACCTCCACCTGCTAATGTCCAGCCTAACTTCTCTGTGCTCTTCCCACAGCAGGACAATGTCATGTCTGCCCAGGAGCCTCACCCTCCCCAGCAAAACAGACATCTCTTACAACCTGCCTACTGCTTGTGCCTAGCTCTGCCTTCAGGACACACAAAACCAGAAGGGAGTCCTAAACCTATTGCTGCTCTCTTCTCAGAGATTATACTTTCACCATAAAACTGGATGGGTTTTTTTACTCCCTGCATTAAATGCAGGATGTCAAGGGAAAGAAGTGCGTGGCAGATCAGCAAATACAAGGTTAACTGGTTACAGCAAGACTTCCCAGTTAAAAGATTGGATTGAAACTTCTATCTCACAGGTTCTGTACCCAGCTCTCAAAGTGAGACAGACAAGCCATTTAATCTCAAGGTTTGTATCTGTATGTGTCCTGGAGTGGCATAATGATATCTTGTATTCCCTATCGTTTTGTATGCTTGACCAGAAATATGGTCCTGTAGCTTTAACTGTGTCCCGCAGCTGGGAGCTCTGCCGCCAGCGTGGGATGTTTTGAAACTTTCCCCAGCTCTCCTACCGGGGAGTGAGAAGGAAGGGACACTAGTTTTTTGGTTTTTTTTTTTTTCCCTCAGTCAGTTGCTGCTGCTAGTAGCGAGTGCTACTAGTGTAGCTGCTGCTTGAGTTG
>VZRL01004249.1:0-18341 GCA_013397895.1 Origma solitaria
GTTGAATTAAAACCCTTTGGCTTCAGAAATCCTTCTAACATTTTACTTTTCCTTTTGCAGGATATTCCTCCATGAAAAAGAGATTATTTTAAATGAATGTGGGATGGCTTGAAATGAAATCAAAAACTGAGTTCCTAATGTGTTCCAGGCACAATCATCCCACCCTGAGAAATCCTCCCTCTTTTCTCCACTCACATCTAAATATCCAAATAAGAACTTTTCCTCCAGTAATTTAAAAGGAGAAAGGTTTCACAAGTAGGTCATTTACTGATGAGTCTCAGGTCAGCCAACATGAGGTTTTGTGCCTCTGATTTTACCTGCGGTTGCTGGGAAATCTGGTCCAGTCAAGGCCAATCAGTTTTGCACCATCTTCTCTTCATTTCCCGTTTCCATTTCCCTTCTGGATGTCTATTCCCACCCCCTTTGCTCACCTGCCCCACGTCTTCCTCCAGGTGACACAGTCCCAACGCATGACAGCATTTCCTGAGGAAAAAAGGGCTATTTCTGACCAAAGGCACACTTATTGCAGGGTGTTGTTATTTACACTATCTATTACTCTTCTGGGTAATATTGAGAAATGCATATTCAGAAGATTTGGGGTTTTTCTGTATTTCTATCGTTTAAATAGCCAGCAGTTACATTCTTTGCCATTTCTGGTAAGACACTTTTAAAGCTGGGCTTCAAATTCTTCTGCAGGTTGCTAAAATTCTGGAAAGCAGGGAAGTTACCAATTTCCTTTGTGCTGTTATGAAAAGATGACAAGACAAAAATAATCTAAGCTTTTAACCATGACTAATGTCATAAGTTTGCACATGAAGCTTTATAGATCCATTTTTAGGTATTATCCCAAGACTCAAAATCTTACTAAGTTTCTTTAGAGCTTGTTAATCTTAAAGAAAATAAGAAAATAAAGTCCCAGCTGTCACCCACAGCACCCCCAGGGCTGCTTCCAGGGCTGCTCCAGCTGCTCATCCCCAGCCTGGATCCAGGGGCAGCACCAGCCCCTGGCCTTGTTAGACCTCCTGAGATTCCCTTGGGACACTTCTGGAGCGTAACCAGGTCCCTCTGGATGCCATCCTGTCATTGCCTGCACACTTGCAAACTGAGCTCTTTTGGTGCTATGCTGCTGCCCTAGTATTGGGGAAATCAATGGATGTTAATTTGACAGCGCTTTTATGTCTGTCCTCGTAAGAGATTTCAAAATGCTCTTTGTCATGGGATGACTGATTAAGTAGTAGCACTGTGCTTCAGAGTTGAGCAAAAATTGATTGGCCTGACCAAAACATTCACTTTTTTGTTTAGGTCAAGCCTTTGCTGGAGATTGTGATATTTTGAATAAATTTTTCTCATTAATTTTTATTATCATAAATCCAAGGTTTCCTGTAGATCCCTAGGCAGAGATGTTAATCACATAAAGACTGCCCAACCTTATAGGGCACCTAAACTGAAATAAAAAGGAGATCTGGGCAAATACCAGTGCCATAAGCCAACATATGTCTGGTATTAAATGCACCACTGCTCCCAATACTGAACCTTGTTTGTCTTTGCTTTGCCTTTGTAACAGTACAATAAAAATGAAATTAAGCCCATACTTTTGACAGTCTTCATATTTTCCTTCAAAACTTGTTCAACTGACCAACCTCCTGCCAAGGTTCTAGGAATTTTATTTCTTTTATTATGTCAAAGGAAAATTATGTCCACAAAAACTGGCCCAGTTGGTTTTTGCAGCTACTTCTGAAATCAGCAGGATTCCATACTTTTCTTTGAAGGTGATTTTGGCTCTTAATAAATCATACATGGCTCTTTTGTTATTGTGGGAAATGAAAGGGTTTTGACTATTAAGGAAATATAAGCAATGTAATAAGCCAATTATAACGAATGTCAAAAGGAAATTCACTAATGGACAAAGCAAGTGCAAGACAAATTTTACCCTGACATTTATTTTAACAGCAGAGCAATATTTTTCTTTCCACAAACATGTTTCATAACAACCTCAAATTTTAACAACAGTGACATCATTCCATTATTTTTTTTTTTTACTTGTAAAATCCTAGAAATGTTTACTAATTTTACAGGTTGACATAAACCAGTGAAATAGCAATTTTTAAGAGTTTCACAAAATTAACCAATTCTTAATGCACTGTAAGAAAATGAAGTTTTGTAAATGTAGACTGCAAATTGCCTTTTCCCTCAAAATGATTAAAATGTATTCACAGAAGCAGTAAATAAGATATTCTGTATATCTTTTTTAGTAGTTTCCCTCAATTATTTCTGAAAGTGACAGTAATGAAAATTGATGACAGTAGTAAAATTGGAATTCTCACCCTAGAGAGCTTTTATCTCGTGGAAAACAGAGAAAAAATAACCCAAGAAATGAGGTTATGTAAACATTGACCAGTATGTAAATATGGAATTTAAGGTCCAATCCCAACACATTGGAAGAATAAAGCATTGCTAATGTGTGACAGTAGATAGACCCTACTGCTTTGGGCAGATATCTGCCTGCAGTGCCAGTTTCTCCAGAAGGTTCTTAAGAAAGATTTTGAGGGCAAAAAGAAGAAAAGAGAAGGTGTGGAAGTCTGTCATTAGACTGCAGGTCTTCACAACCTGTTTACAGCAATTTGTATGGATGGGTGACTCTGGTTAAGGTGGGTTTGGGAGCTCCTGCCTTGTGTCCACATGTGGTAGCAGATTCCGGCTTTGATGGCAGCACGTTCTCATTTTCCCCAGCTATGTCTGTAAACCTGTGGTAGTCACTCTTACACTTCACAATTAAAGGTGATCCCAGCACAGAAATATGTGATGCCAAACATATACCTGCAGCTCGGTGTGTTGTGACATGTTTTTTACCTCATTCTCAGAATCCCAAAATCACTGACGTCAGAAAAGCCCTCCCAGACTGTCAAGTCCAGCCTGTGCCTCTTCCTCACCCTGTCACCCAGCCCAGAGAACTGAGTGCTCTGGACACCTTTGGGCATTCCTTGGACAACCTTTCCATGGGGATATTCCTGCTGATGTCCAGCCCGAGCCTCCCCTGGCCCAGTCTGAGGCCGTTCCCTCTCCTCCTGTCCCTGTTCCCTGGAGCACAGCCCGACCCCCCCGGCTGTCCCCTCCTGTCAGGAGCTGTGCAGAGCCACAAGGTCCCCCCGGTCCCCTTTTCTCCAGGCTGAGCCCTTTCCCAGCTCCCTCAGCCGCTCCTGGGGCTCAGCCCTTCCCAGCTCCGTTCCCTGCCCTGGACACGCTCCAGCCCCTCAGTCTCCTGTCGGGAGAGGCCCAGCAGTGGACACAGCACTCGAGGTGTGGCGCCGGCAGTGCCCAGCACAGGGACGGTCACTGCCCTGCTCCTGCTGCCACACCATGGCCGGGACTGCCCAGGGGCCATTGGCCTCTTGGCCACCTGAGCACCCCTGGCTCATGTCCAGCTGCTGTCCCCAGCACCCCAGGGCCTTTCCCAGCTTTTCCAGTCCCTGTGCCCCAGCCTGGAGCTGCAGGGCTTGGTGTGACCCAAGGTAGGGGCCCAGCACTTGGCCTTGCTGACCTTCACATTGCTGGTGTGGGCCCACGGTCCAGCCTGTTCTGCCCTGCAGCAGATTAACTCTTCCTCCCAACCTGGTATCATCCACAAGCTGAAGGAGAAATTGATCCAGGTCACCCTCCTCATCCAGATCATCAATAACGATTTTGACCAGAGCTGGGCCCAGCGCTGAGCCTTGGGAAATACCAGAAGTGACCACCCACAAAATGGATGCGGCACCAGGCCCCGCCTCTCCCTGGGCCCGGACATCAACCCCTGTTTAACACAGAGAAAAGTTCACCTGTCCAAGGTTATTTCCATAATTTTTGCACCTAATGAGTGAAATGGGGATGAACAGCTTGGGAGAAAACATTTTCGAGTCCCTAGCAGTGCAATGCCATATGGTCAATATCAAAGCATTAAGTGTACCTGAAAAAGAAGTAGGCCCTGGGAGTGTGAGAGTCTGAGATTTTGCAGACCAACATCTGCTTTCTGCAGGATAAGACCCTAAGCTTCTTATGTTGGCTGATGCTTTAGTGTTTAATCTGTTTTGCTAAGGACCTCTAATATAAACATTAATATTTTATAGTATGATATGCCTTGCGAATAGCAGAAAGCCCAGGAGCATGTCTGAAATGAAGTTCATGAAATTTTCTGAACAAGGCAGCAGGCCACATTGGAAAAAATTTGTCATCGTTATTGAAAATTCAGAAGAAGTTTCCCATGTGCAGACTTTGTGCTGTAATGAATTAACATTTTTAATTTGTTATCAGAAATCTTGAAAGTTTTATAATCTGGGTTTGAATGCATATCTGAAATGAGTTCAGTGATAATTGATAATTTTATAGTGCAGAATTATACAAAGTTCATAATCACAACAAAGGTTCTTCTACACTGGTAATTTTTTTAATCCTTGATGGAATATGCAAATTTTAGTAATCAGATCCTTGGAAAGATATTACGTTCTCTAGTACAAATGTACAAGTTATATGTGCATTTTGGAGTAAGGCAGCAAACTGTGCGCAGCTCTTCTAGTAAAGATATCAAAATTGACGGAAAACATGGAAACAAAAAAGGAGAAATTGGTTTAGGAGTAATTAAAGTTTAAAGGAGAATGATGATCAAAAACTATTTACGTATTACATTTGGATCGAAAAGTTGGTGGGTCTCAAAGAACAGTTTTGATAAAAGTTTGTGTTTGTAGGGGGTTTTTTGTTTTTTGTTTTAGTAACTATTATTTTTCATTTTTATTTAAATACAATCCATTGCCAGACAATTTAGTTCAAGTTGCATTGAAATGCTGGAATGGAAGGAAGGGAGGATTTTCACATTAAAATTTATGACATTTAAACCTGCAGTTTTGAAAAAGAAGACAGAACTGATGAGGTCACTGTGGTTCGAAAGGCTTTTTCAGATATTCAGAAAATAGAATAACACAATTAATTTAGTATCAACACCACTCAGAAGAGGTACTCTGTGGTTGTATCAGCACAGAATGTCGAGAGCTTATTTCTTTTTCAGACTAATTTTAGGCTGGCATAGCTCAACACTCGCAGTTTTCACTTGCAGCAGGCTGTAAAATTTTAGTCTGGTTCTCTGCTTTTGCGTGTGTACAAAACCAATGTAAGAACATGAAGCTGGAACCCCATGGATGCGACAGAGTCCAAAAAACACAGGTTTGCTGCAGGTGTCGAGATCTGGGTGGGAAAAATGTGCCACCAAAACCCGTTAAAATATTGAGAAGCAATGAGGAGGCTTGGGTGGCACTACTTTGAATTCTAAAGCCTGAAGCTTTGATTGAAAATAAATTATCCTGGGAAAGAATTTGAGGCCTTTGTGATGAAATACACACTGTTTTTCAAATAACTGAGCTATCTCATTGAATATCAGGAATGCTTTTTGGCCTCAGATTTCCATTTGGCTAATGACTCTCTCACACAGAGTATGACTAAAGCTGTCACTGCAGCAATGATAGCAATACATCAATAAACAACGTTTCCCTGGTTTTGCTGTCTCTTCCAAGTGAAATGAAAATATCAGTAGACTAATCACACTGCTGTTGGGGGAATGAAAATTCACAAAATGTATACAGCTGAAAAAAAATTGAAATCTTCTTTAAGTGCACTTATTTTTTCCTGTGCTTGAAAGAAGAGCTTACACAGAACAAATACGGTTGTGCAAAGCCTGTGACTTTCAAAGGCCCGAAGGACATTGGTTGTTTTTGATGAAAATAATAAGATTTTCATATCTGATCACACAAATAATTAAACACTGGTCTGTGAAAGCAATATATTGGTCTCTCAGAGGTTCACAAATATTTTATCCCAAGACGGACAGTATAGAGCTGTACCTGTTTTTACCAGCTAGGAATATTACCTTCCAGCTCTACAAAACTAGTCAAACATTGAGATTGAGCCTTTTTGAGTGTATCTCCGAGGACATTTTTGCTTAAGATTAAAAGCTGAGCTATGTAATATGCACACTATGATTTTCTCTGAATTGCTTCCTACTCAGGTTAATATGAATGATTTGTTAATTAAATAAGGAGATTTTTAAAAATGTTCTAACGCATGTGAAACCTAGATTATTTAGTAGTGATTACACCCTTCACTGACAAATTCAGTTTTCAATAGATGAGGTGCTCACATTACAGTTTAATTTAACCATTATTTTTCTTCTTTGTTTTGTTTCTGTCCCATTTCCAGTTGCACTTTCCAAAGTTATGGATTATGACTAGCAAACCCAAACTAAAAAAATGTATTCTTAATGAACATAATTAATGAATTTTTTTTTCTGCATAGCAGATTGACACACATGGCCATGAAAATATATAAATACAGCCTTGACAGTACAAGCTCACAAGAATTTATAAGCACACCACCTTTTTTTCACTCTCTGAATATAAGACATTCTAATAATTTTGGAAACTTTACATTTATTTTGTCATATCCTGGTTATTAGTGTCAACAGGGATGTTCTCTCCAGCTCAGACCTTTGTTATTTCAGTTTCTTGCCCCGGGGCTCACCCCATACCCTTGGCCTATTTCTCGTGTTCCCAGGAATCCATTCACAAGCTGTTAAAAAGGGCTGATGGTGGATTTAAGAGTCTGAATAAAGTAGGGCAGATATTGCTGCAATGTAGGTAGAAGAGCTGGAAGCATGAGGGGAAAAAAATCTAAAAAGGATTTACCTGATCTTGTGGCATGCAAGTAAAAAATAAGCAATTATGGTGATTGACTATATTATATGTTAATGAAAGATGATGACTCTGAAGGTGAAATGTTGATATTTTTTCTTTCCAAGAAGAATAGGGAAACAATAAAAAGCCTTATAATAGGAAGCATTGTGTTTTAAACAAGAAAAAATGCTTAAAATTATAAAATGTTTAATGAGTTTTTTCAAAAAAGTCCTTCAATGCTTCTTTTTCAGTGGATAAAATGCTTAGAGCGTGGCAAGAAGAGTTTGTGACTATGGAACTCAGTGTTCTTCAGAAGTTAATGTGTTTGAATGTACTACCTAAGTGCTTTCATCTCACAGAGGAGTTAAACTACCTCTTGGTGTGGATTAGCAGATAAAATCTACTTAATCAAAGAAGAATTAAAAAAAAAAAATTAAAATGTGTGTGTATATCTACATCTATCTATATCTATCTGTATCTATCTATATCTATATCTATATCTATATCTATATCTATCTATATCTATATCTATATCGATATATCTATATCTATATCTATATCTATATCTATATCTATATACATCTGTATCTATATCTATATCTATATCTGTATCTATATCTATATCCAAATAATTATATTTGGATACAAATAAAACCACTCTGCAGCTTATCAGTTTATCGGTTCTTCCTGAAGCTAATTTGAGGTTTAGGCCATACAGGAAGGTCAGGAAGGAAGGAAGAAAAAATAAAAGGAAAGGGGGGAAAAAAAAAAAAAAGAAAATAAGGAAAAAAAAAATCACTGGTCTGAAGAAATCTAATTTCTTTCAGACTTTCTCTCTGCATGGGAGATTTGATAGCAAGTTTAAAAGTCTGAGTAAATGCAAATGAAGGAGAAACTGGGACATCTGGGTATAAAAGTATATTATGGAGTTCCAAGAGGTCCAGTGGCACTTGTGTTGTGTTTAATCAAGGAGAACAAAGTAGATATTAGATCCTTGTAGACTATTTTGCTTAACATTCCACAAGTTATATTTAAATCTCAGTGGTCTGAGTGCTAATTAATAGAACAAATTAATCTTTTTGACCCAAAGGAAATTTACAAGCATGTTCTCATGCTTACAAGGGTATTTATGTTGACTTTCAATGGCTGTATTGCAAAGACTGAATCAGAGACATGTGGTGGTCCCAAATCAAAATTGGAGGAATCAGTTTTTAATCAGCGAGGCTTTTTAGAATGTAATTGTTAGAGTGGAGCAAGGTTATCGGTCAACTTGGTGTCAAAACAATCTGACATCTCAGAGGAGATCATTTTCTCAGAAAGGAGCAGTTTTTTTCTTCCATAGAACTTTGTAAATCAATACTTGTTCTCTAAAGGTACCTAGAGGTTTTCCTAATGTGTTTTGTTAATGGGCAACAAGGAAAACAAGATTGCAGTGGATGCCAAATGGAAAAAGGTATCTGAATGTGAAGAAAAGGAAAATACATTTCAATTGTTGAGGTACAAACTCAATTGATGAGGGCATTGTGGGTAAGAAAGAGACCTGAAATGCTCCAAAAGAAATCCTTTGTAGGATTGGGTGGGTGGGGAATTTCAAAAAATTCTATACAGCAGGAAGAAGATATATTGAAAGATGTATTGAAAGAATATTTCTGCCTGAGAAAGAAGAGCTGGGTTTAATCCATGGCATTTCTGTGATCTGTTCTATGCGCAGTTGCAATCTCTGCTCCAGCATTGTGCTGCCACAGCGCTGAGCTGTGCCACTGGCCAGGCGTGAATCTCTGGACATGATAGCACTGTTGGGCTTCAAGGCTGCAGACCATAAATCATCTCCCAAAGCCAGATCCATGGAGCAGTGAGTATCTTTGCACTTCCATCTGTGCCCTGATCTAAATCAATTGGCTTGTCCATCCCCTAAATTTGCAGGATTTTCCTCTGTGGAGGGTCGTCACATGACAACTGCAGAAGTTTTTTGCCTCTTTTCTGATGTTGCTCTGTTGTAAAACACAGAACGGTTTTGTCTTAGCACCATGTGGCATTCTGTCCTCAGCTTCACGTGCAAACTCACTGATGCAGGCATGCTGCCTAGCTATTCTCATTTATTTTGTTGGGATTAGCAAGTAAAAAAATTTGTCACTTAAGCTTGGATGTCAGAAGAGACTGAGAAAATTCTGACATACAGGGCCAAGCTGTATTTTCAATTTAAAAAAATCTACATTTCTCACTGGAAAACAGAACACTAACCAATGCTGAAGACCTCAATCAAGACTTATCAACCCCCAAGCCCATCCATTGGTGAGACCCAGAGCCTGGCAGTGTTTATTCAACCACGTAAAGTTTGTTTTTATGTGATTTACTTTTATTTCCTCAGAAATCCTGCAGTCTTTTTTTGGTCTAAATAGAGAAGTTTTGGTGATGGTGAGTATCCATAATTTTGTCACAGGGACACATTCTCTGTCCTGAGGAGGGGAGTAACATAGAAACAACTTTCCTGAGGAGTCTTCAGGTGCAAGTCTAAGATGCCAAGGGTTTTCATTGACATAGTAAAGGTAAAATCAGAAATTCAGCTCAAGACAACCTGTACAGTGTGGCCCATAAGAAAACAGATAAGAACTATATTTTATTATGTGGTCTTTTTCTGCTAGAGTCATCTTTGTGTGTAATTTATTTCTAACTATTGAAAGACATTCTCTGTGGGTTATTCACAGGTGGACAAAGAAATGCAAGTGGGGTTTTCTCTTAGGCTGGCAGAAAACACAATTGCTCTGAATTTCCACCCCCATGAAGAAGTCATACCCAAAAGATGTATTTCAGTTTATATCCAAACAAGCAAAAAACCACCATTCCCCCAAAACAAACAAACAAACAAACAAACAAACAAACAAACAAACAAACACAACAGCAAAAAAGAGCTGGTATTTACCTTGGTCATACTTTTACAACCATGTTAGCCACCCCTGCTCTAAGCTGTGTACATGTAGTATACCACATATAGTTTCTTTACTTTCCTCAAAAAGTGAGACTCTTCTGAGTGATGCAAAAATGCTGACTGAGTGGGATGTTGAACCAATGGATCTTCTGAAACTCTGAACAGAGTGCTATCTGGTTAGGACATCAGCCCTTTCTTCTGTTTTCTTTGACTACAACACAGGAAATATTGGTGGGGTTTTGTTTCCTTTCAGCTGTCAGAAACAAGTAAGATCAGAGAGTCACAGAATCACAGACTCACAGAATCACAGAATGGTTTGGGTTGGAAGGGATCTTAAAAATCCCCTCGTTCCACCCCTGCCATGGCAGGGACACCTCCCACTGTCCCAGGCTGCTCCAAGCCCCAATGTCCAGCCTGGCCTGGGACACTGCCAGGGATCCAGGGGCAGCCACAGCTGCTCTGGGCACCTGTGCCAGGGCCTGCCCACCCTCCCAGGAACAATTCCTAATTCCCAAGATCCCATCCAGCCCTGCCCTCTGCCATGGGAAGCCATTCCCTGGCTCCTGTCCCTGCAGCCCTTGGCAATTGTGTCTCTCCATCTTTCCTGCAGCTCCTTCAGGCCCTGCAAGGCCACACTGAGCTCACCACAAAGTGTCTCCTCTGCAGGCTGAATAACCCCAATTCTCCCAGCTTTTCCTCCTATCCCAGCATTATTTAACCCACTGTTTGCCATGGCAGCTGCATATCTAGAAGCAGAGTCTGCCATGTACACACAGGATACTCACAAAAAATATACCACTCAGCAGCCAGAGCACGAGAGCAGTTACACATGGCACAGAGCCCTCAGCCAAGATAGCAATTTTATAAGGCATTTTTATCAGTGTTACTATCTGGATACTCTGCCCTAACAGAATGCAGCAGAATAATTAATCTGAGCATACTGCCAAAGCACATGTTAATTAACTTTGGTTAACTTCCTCCAGTATTAGCTGTAAGAGTGACATCATTTGAAATAACTAGGCATCAGAGACCTCTAAAAGTGCATCAACTTGTTCATTTTCTAATGCTTTGCCCTTGCTGAACACTTGTGGACCTCAGGGACCTGCCTGAACTCTGGTACCACTGGCCTCTCATAGGCAGGTGCTGCATTTCTGCAATATGCAGGAACCTCACATTAGTGTCAAAGCAGGAAAATTAAGGACATTGAGCTTAACAAGGCACCAGCAAGATGAAAATCTTCATACCACTAATGCAAGCCAGCAGAACAGGCAGATTTCCTCCAATCCAATAATGTAACCTGCACTCAGACAAGGATAGAATGAAAAAGACTTTTCATTTAAAATGAGATGTGCAAGTGGCTCTTCACATATTAATAATAACCCTTATTATTTTGATAATTCACGCAAGCCCTACCCAGTAGTCTAACAGAAAACAAAGATAATTTAGCTAATAAACTTTACAGGTGGTGACTTTTTACCTCTGCTAGGGGCATGATGTGATTTCAGACAGCTGCACTATAGCTGTGATCATTGCTCTTCCCAGAAACAGAGTAGTAACCTGCTTCCCATTTCTGGTCCTATAAAAGGTATTTACCTTTCAGAACTTTTTTGAGAGCACTGTTGAACCTATTGAAAAAGGGGGAAATCCACCCCCCTCAAATAATAAACAACTGGTGAAGACAGAACAATTCTAGGAAACCATTATGACTTAAATATGCTGATAAAAAAACCCAAAAAAACCCAAACCAAAAAAAACTCAACCAGAGAAGAGATACTTCAGTATCTCTTTCTTTAGGTTTCTTTAGGTTTCAGGATAGCTACTCTTTTCAAAGCATCATCATTCACTCATAAATTTGTGCAAGTTTTGCCTGCAACAGCTTAGTGACATTCTGCTTGTTATCACACAGCATAACTCTTCTCAGTACGCGAACCACCAATTCAACAGACTACAAGCTTCCCAAATCACTCATCTTTCTTCTAACATTTGCACAGCCACCCACTCCGAATCATCACTCTGAGCCCAGAAGAAACGTGCAGCACTGTATGGTGCCTCAGCTTTTGGAGACGGGGACCAACATTCTGTTTCTCTGCTAAATTTTTACGAAGATAGGCTTCTGGATATATCTGTCACTAAGTGTAAAAGAAAGCAATTGAAAGGAAAAAGGGTTCTCAAGTTTGGCAGTGCATTGGTGTGACTTTTTAATTGGTTCTCATGTGCGGTCACAGCCTGAAGCAGCTTTCATGTGCATTTTGTATTAATTCTTCCTGGGATGAACTCGCTTCAGACCGGGACGTTGCACCAAGGTAAGGTGAGTGTTCCACAGGGCTGATCTTTGAGATGTACCTGTAATTTATTGCAGTGATACATTTGGATTTATCTAGCATGTCCATTTCTTACAATTGCAGCACAGCCCTTGGGCTTCTTTTCGTTGGCCTTGTCCATCCCAGTGCCATTCCCAAAGAGGACAGCATTCCTGGGTGACATGTACTGGCTTGGAGTGGAAGGATTTAACACTGGGGGATGGAGGGATGGCTTCTCTGAGAAGCTTCTGGAAGCTTCTCCCATGTCTAACCCACTGCTGGCCAAGGCTGAGCTCATCAGTGACAGTAATAAATCAAATTAATTTACCCAACGTGAATCTATTTTGTCCATAACTGATCTCTCCCTGCCTTTATCTTAGCCCAGGAGGTTTTTATTACATTTTCTCTGCCTTGTTCAGCTCAGGAGGGGAGTGACAGAGCAGCTTTGGTGGGCACCTGACATCCAGCCAGGGTCAACCCATTAGAGCCCTACAGGTAAATATAACCTAGGTTAAATATAGAAAAGCTCAAGACACACAAACTCTTTCCTTCTTTTTCTTCTTCTTGTTTAGTCATAGATATGAAGAGGACTTTTTCAAAATAAAGGTTTACTTATATTCAATCATATTCCAGGGCTAATAATACTATTTTCTCAAAGGTCATGAAACAGTGTTTTGATATCCCATCTGCAATGACTCTCCTTCCTCAATATGTGAGGTCTGGGGATCTGCCACTGCCTGAAATATTGCCTCAAATTATGTAAAATGGAATGAAGCATCAGGCCAACACAAAAATTGTTTTTTGAAAAGAAAAATTCAACTCTTTGGTAGTTTCCGAGTCTGGATTTATGGCAAAAATGTCCCTTCAGTCCACTCTAGAAGACTTTTTCCATTAACATGGGGTTAAACCATCATAGCAATCAATTCTGAACCCTGCAGCCTATTGAGAGACGGTTTCTGCTCTCTGTGTTGACGAACAAGTGTTTGTTTTGTCATTTTCACAGGTCTCCAGAATTACTCCAGTGAATTAAACCAGGAATTTTATTATGCATCAGGAGCTGTAGCATATTGATAAACAACTGTGCTGTGGAAAAGACTTTTGTCTTGCAGGCCATGCTTTGCTGCTCGCATGGGAAGCCTTCCCAGGTGCAGGGCTTGTGTTACTCCAGGCTGTGTATCTCACGTGTCCAGGACTGAACACACTCCTTCCTGTCTGTTCATTCACCTTGATTAGCAGCACAGGCTAAAATATTCTTTCTCCTTCTCCATTCATAGAATAACCTCCGTCACTGCTGAATTCACTGATTTGTGGTTTTCCTCTCCCTACTCTCATTTTCACCAGCAGTCTGAAGACTTTGTATATTCTGACAGAAATATCTGCTTTTTAAATTCTGCACTTATCAGGTAATAATGCTCATCTGAAAATCATGTACTTATGTATGGAGAGCTATGTCTTCTATTTTCTTGTTTTAGCAAACCTTGGTTTGTTTTCAAAATAAATATTACAAATATGTATTTAGATTTTCTAGCTCATTTTTAAAATTTCTTCCACTACTAGAACAAAAGACGGACTTAGAACACTGTGATTTCTTAACTTAATGACTTTTGGAAAAAAACTTTTGGAATAATTTGATTTTTAATCATTTACCACTGCAAAGTTGTAATTAATTGCTAATGAACAAGTCAGGCTTAAAAAGAAACAGGGCTAAACTTTAAAAATATGTATCTGAACCATCAATAACTGCTGTTTCACATGTAAAGCTATTTAAAGGCTAAGTGACAATTCCATATTGGTTGAAAATTTAAATACGAGGTTATCAAATCTCGGTTCTACAGGTGTTCTTCACACTGCAATAGGCTGTGCAAAATTAAATTGATTGAAACACATTCAAAAAAATTTAACAGAAGGCAGTTTCAGAAGTGTGTCATTTCAGTCAATCATTTGGACAAATGAAAATTTTATTTCATAGGGCTTAAAAATTTGACTTTTTAAAATCAGTTAATAGCTCTCTTTTTTTTTTTTTTTTGGTCTTTCATTCACTACAGCTATGGTGGGAAAATGATGGGGAAACAGGATGAAATATAAAGCTCATAGTTCAGCCAATTTTCATTTTGATCCACATTATTTTACAGTTCTTTGGATATTTTTGAGTCAAGACTCAAGAAACATTTAATTAAAAATAAAAGTTCTATTTGTTTAATTGGACATATTCCATTTGGCTAGTAATGGAGCAGCATATTTTAAGAACACAGCGAAAAGTTTTCAGGTCAAGAGAATTATGCATTATGGTGAATATATTTTATACCATAACAATATTTACTGATTTGAGTGGATTGCAGCCAATTAGATCTGATGTGCTAAAGAGTAAGGGTGGTTTTTTAAAAATTAAAAGTAGAGTTCCATAAACTTCACCTGAATTCAACCACATCCTTTCTGAAGCCTACATTTTGACAGTCTAAATTGTTCTGAGTCTTATTTACCTTATCAAACCAGTCAGGTATTAAACCCATGTCAATGAAACATTGTTCTTTGGAATATTCTTTTCCAATTAGGAGAATCCCTCATCCTTAACAAATGAATTTCTTATCTGTATTGCTTTCACGTTATTGCAGCTAAGTGCCAAAAGAGGACAATAATATCTAATGAGAAGTCAAATGAGACCAAGAAATAAAATAATGTAATAAGCAGTGCCAGTTTATCAAAGCTGTTGTGTACAGACGTGTAATTCTCCTGAAGCTGTACTGACCTGAAGTTTTTTTGAACTGAATTATTGTGATAAGAACTTATATCAGTCAAAACTACAGAGTTTGGGCTTTTTTGTTTGGCCGGTTGGTTTGGTTTGCTGGGTTAGTTTTGTTTTATTTTCATTATTTAGTCTTGCATTCTTATTTAAAAAAAAAAAATTCCAAATCACCCTGCATTTTCTGAATTGTTATCTGTGGAATTCAAGATGGCATTTTCTCATAAAAGAAAGCCCCACCTGGAGTTGCTTTCTAAATTCTTCCTCTATTGGTTGATGGGTATTTCTGCATTAATTTGAAAAAATGAAAGGAGTTTTATAAGAACCATTAGAATCTCTCTAGAGGTTAAAACATAGTGCTGACCTAAATAGAGCAATCTTTAATTTGTATCTTATTTCTATATACTAATAGAATGTAGACAATTACATTTCTAAGTTTACAAGGAGATTTAAAAGGAAAGTAAAAATGTACCATAGGAAAAAGTGAGTTAAAATCCTCAAAAAACATAATGTCTGTGTGAAGAAATTAAAAATATAGTCAGTGAGATGTTTGAATCCTGGAGTATAGTCTATGTGCCTCTCCATTGTACAGAAAATAAAAACCATTCATTAATGATTGTGGTGTGCGTTAAGTCTGGAAAATCTGCAACTTCCTACATTTTACTGATGTAATTCCTTGTCTTTCTGGGTAGTAAAGCATTTCAGGGAATTGGGATTGACACAGAAGACAGATTACCTTGAAAAGAATGAGAATTCAAAATCCAGTGGAGATTGGCGCACCAATTAGTCTCCTTTTTTTGCAGAATATTTTGTCATATATGCCTTTATTCTGCAGGTATGCTCATATTTTGTGTGTACAAGGATAGAGGAGGCTTTTTACATCTTCTAATTGGACAAATGGGTGGGACTATCCAAATTTTATTAAAACATAAGAGTATTCTCTTTGCATGAGACCTAGAATGACAGTAATGATATCAAAATTAGTACGCCTTAATGTCTTGAAAGACACTGTGATATCAAACACTTCTTTTAAAGCTACAAAAATATAGGCTGGAAATAAAATACAGTTTTATAAACAAGAACGGACTAATTAAATAAGAACTCTCCAAGAATGAAGTGAGATCTCATAATCTTTAAGACAGGAATAGATATCTTCCTCACTGATAAAAAACTGCACAACTCAAGTTATTTGCCAGAGTCTATGGGACAAATCCTAGAGTTGTTGATTTTAGAAGAGACACCTGCAGATATTTATTTCAGCTCCCCTGTTATACCAGAGTCAGCTAGAGCACGTTGTCCATTATTCTGTTCAGTTAGGTACTCAAAACCAGAAAAAAACACCTTTTAATGAAAATATGAATTAGTAGCAGCAGTAAAATGGAAAGATCTTTTTATGTTGCTTGCCACAATCTGAGTCTTTTCAAAGCCTCTTCTCTCTATGATATTGTTTCTCTTCATAGGAGCAAAAATGAAAGCACATTCCTTTCACCTTCAAGTGCATCATTGCACTTCATTTTCTATAACCAATTTTGAGACATACATAGGTTCTAAAGTAATAATCTGAAATGCCTTTCTGTATCAATTCTGCTTCTGTTTATCCAGAGAGCAAGATTAGGTTTCAGCTGAGACACAGAATTGTGGTGCAAATGGGATTTTGGAAAAAGGCACTGGGCTCCTGACCTCTCAGAAATGTGTGAATGAAAATACCTATTTTGCTATTAGGAAAAAAGACTGAAGCAAAGCTCTGCTACTTCAGATGGTAATCGAGGTGAATTAATTAGGCCTGGTTATATAGGAGATCTGGGGATTATTATCAAGTTATTTTAAAGCCTGCTTTAGTAATCATAGTGTGTCATGAGACGTCTTTTATGCTTTTTTATCACCTGAAAGTGTATAGGTAAAATAGGTTTCTTTTTTTTTTAGGCAGCAAAATTTAATTCTAAGTTGAGTTTAGTGTTCAGTATTCCAGTGGCAACGTTCTGATGGAAAAATGAAACATCTGTTGTAACTACTTACATAGCTCCTATAAATGAGAGCCAAAATCATGATTTTATATATCACACTGAAACAGGAAGCAGGCAAGAACTGCAGCTATGGAAAAAATGAAGGTATTGCAATTCAGTTTTAAAGTTCCAGCTCTCCAAAAGCATCTATAAGAAAATCATTCCTTGCAATTTAGGGGACTGGAATCAAGCCGTGCCAGGCAAGGTTTAAACTGGATACCAAGGAAAATTTTTTCACTGAAAGGGCAGTCAGGCATTGGCACAGGCTGCCCAAGGAAGTGGTTGGCTCACCATCCCTAGAGATATTTAGAAGATCTCTAAAATCTAAAGATCTCCATGGAGCTTGGAGATGTAGTTCAGTGATGGATTTGACTCTGCTGGGGGAATGCTTGGACTTCATGATTTTAAAGGGCTTTTTGAGCCTTAATGATTCCGGTATTTTATAATATCAGGGAATATTCTTCAATGTACACTAATTCTCATTTTTTAAAAGCTGCAAACCTTGATTCTCAGGTGGGAAATCAGAGTCCACATGGGCTCAATTACCTGTGTCACTGTACAGATCTAACACACTGCATACCATGGAAAAATCTGCAGTCAGAACTCTGTAAAAAATGAAAGTTTCATTCCATTATAGTAAAACATTTCTGCTGTACTGTTCTGAAAGATTACATGGTTAGTTTCTTTTTCACAGTGTGAGGGAAAAAGTCACCTCAAGAAAGAATGAGGTTATGCAGTAGGAAGTAGCAGTGGAAGGTCAGGACACCTCCTCCCGCTCCATGGAATGGAATTTATCTATCAGGTACTGGCAGAGATGAAGCTTTTTACACACGAGATACACCCATCAGACATGCGATTTAAATATCCGCCCGTGCACAAAGGATCTGGTTATCACCTCCCTTCTGCGTGTTTAAGGGAGATGTAGGGAGATGAAAGGAGGTGCTGGCAGTGCTGATGAATCACAGCAGCTCTGCAGGGCTCTGCTCTGACAGGGGGAGCGTGAGCTGGGCTGATGGATCTGCTCGCTCCCCTGCGTAATTCATCCCTAATACAGAGGGAAAGCTGCAGCAAGGCCATTCACAGCCATACTCCTGGAGGGTGTGGTAGTTTTGCCTGGCCTAGTTTTTGCTAGTGAATAGGGTGGGGTACAAAGATGGCTCCTGCATGTCCTGAGTAAAGATTCCGGAAAGTTCTCCACCATGTCCAGCAAAGCCAATCTCTGATGGCTCTGTAGATGATGGACATGCTGCTGGTAAAACCTGGGCCAATCAGAGATGTTAGTTATGCCTCTGAAAACATATTTAAGAAGAAATCAAAACAATGTGAGCACGCACTTCTTTTTAGCCAGGGAAGGAGGAGGAGGAGGTAAAAATAGGTGAGGGAGAACAACATGGAGGCACCAAGGTCAGTGGAGAAGGTGGGGGAGGAGGTGCTCTAGGCGCCGGAGCTGAAAACCCTCTGCCAGCCGTGGTGAAGACCATGGGGGGAGCAGGTGGTCCCCCTGCAGCCCATGGAGTCCAGGGGATGCAGAGCAACCCCCAGAGCCTGTGGGGAGGTGCCCACACCAGAGGAGCAGGTGATGCCTGCAGGAAGCTGTGATCCAGTGGGAGTCCCAGAGACTGAGAGTTGCAAAGGCCTTGCAAGAGAGAGAAAGGCCTTGCTCCCGGGATGGAACCAGCC
>VZRL01004249.1:27015-51701 GCA_013397895.1 Origma solitaria
AAAAAGAGACTGAAAATACTGGGATAATACTCTTCTGATGTGTGAAAAGACATGCATCTAATTTTTATTAAGAATAATTACTGTAGGGGAGCACTGAGCCCTGACCATTGAATCACAGAATTACAGAATGGTTCAGTTTTGAAGTGACCTTAAAGATCATCCAGTTCCAAGCCCTGCTGTGGGCAGGGACACCTTCCCCAGGCCACCAGGCACTCCCAGCCATCTAGAAGTCAGTCAATTTAAGAGTAGCTGAGACAGTGCCACGCGACCATGCAGTCAAAGGCATTTTTTAAGTTCTCTGTGCACCGAGTTCTTTGAACTCACATTTGAAGAGTTTTAATAGACCTGAGTAGTTCAAGGGACAAGGGCAGGCACAGAGGGCTTTTGAGGTAGAGAAGTGGTGGCAGCCCCATGGCAGACACACCCCCTCCTCCTGGGAAAATAATTTTATATATAGTGTGCATATATATGCAAAACACAGATGTTTTATCTAAATAAAGTAATATAAATTAGTATAAAGAATATGAAAAGATATAAACAAATATGGCAATAAATCTAAAAACTCAAAGACTGTTAATTAAGGACATAGAGTGACCACTTAAAGGAAAAATCCTCATTGAACATCCTTCTTCTCATCCAACAAAATTCTATATTAGCAAAAAGGCACTCTTCCGCTTGAAGCCTTGCTGGCCTTGCCCTCCTTCAGCAAGCAGCTTTTCCCCAGTCTTCCCTGACATTTTGCTGTTTCATTTTGCTCATATTTGGTAAAATCCCATTCCTAATAGGTTTTTACTCCATTTGTTAAAAAAGAGGTGTGACCCACTGAACCACGCTTAACTCCCAGAAAGGGCAGGGTGGAATAACTTGAGTCATCTGGGTATTATTTTTGAAATGGCACTTTATTGTGTGAAGTACCCTTAGTTACCTCTAATAAAATTTTCTCCGTAAAGTGCCTTTATCTGAGGGGATTTAAAATTAACCAATAATTCCAGCCCTTAACTCTGAGCTGTAAAAATGACAATGGAAGATTGTGGGACCAGGGTTGAGGAGCGCCCTCGGGGGTCAGGGATGGATCTTGGGAATTAGGAATTGTTCCTGGGAGGGTGGGCAGGCCCTGGCACAGGTGCCCAGAGCAGCTGTGGCTGCCCCTGGATCCCTGGCAGTGTCCCAGGCCAGGCTGGACATTGGGGCTTGGAGCAGCCTGGGACAGTGGGAGGTGTCCCTGCCCATGGCAGGGAGTTGGATGAGATGAGCTTTACCAATCCCAACAATTCTGTAATAAAAATAATGTATCATCATAAAAATAATGTAATTTTACAACTCCTTTCTATGTTATCTGTGCAAATTTCTCCTTGAAAAAACCCTTAGAAAATGAGGTTTCCAGATCTGCGGGAAAATACCCAAAGGCACACATTTCTGTGTTCATGTTTAGGAGCACTTTAAGAGAAATTTTATATACATGTGTGATCTTTCTCTCTCTCTCAATATGCAAATTAATTATTTATCTTAATTTACATAATTATCAGAAAAAGTTGTTCTTAAGATGAAACCGTAGAGAGCTAATGAAAATGAGGGAGGTGTATTTAAAAAGCATTCTATAATTATGCCCTTATCTCAGTAATATGTCTGGAGACTCATGTAAAAGTGGTAATTTTGATCCAGAAGAATGGTATCACTCATTTTACATCTCTTTAAGAAAATCAGATAGCACATTAGTTCTTAAATGTGGTGAATATTTATACCGTTGATATTGAACGTGTACGTTTCAAAACTTCTCTGGTTTTGTGTTCTATTTTACACCCACACATGTATGTAATTAACCCTATATAAATTCACATAAACATATATAAACATCTATATGTGTATGTATGAAAGCCCTTCTTTTATTACAATTCTTTTCCTCTACACAATTATATGAATCAACAGGTTCGTATATAGTGTTAATTAAAATACATTGATTTTTTCCTGAGACAAGTTTGAGGATTAAGAGCTTTGGAATACCATTTACTAAAGTATCTCCCTGATAAAGTACTTAATTTGCAATAATAATGGTAATAGCTTATTAATATTTACTTTATGCTAAAATTTTTTAATTGCTAGTTCTTGCCATAGTTAGAAAACTTAAAGTCAGAGATGTTTGAAGCTTGTGCATATGAGCCTATGTTCTTGCTGTTCCTTATGAGAGGTTTATGAGAGTAATGAGAAAGAAAAAGCATAATATTCAGGCTTTTTTCATGTTCTAGAGAATTTATTTTGCATCATAACACCCCTTTTTTGCTTTAGAATCAGCCAGTCAGTCCTGAGCCATGAGCAACAGGATTCAGGCCTGTGCTTTAGCTAAGGAAAAAAGGTCAAAAAAGGCATATGAAAGAAACAGGAAATATAATTCCTTCCCTCTTGTGTCTTTATCTATCTATCTATCTATCTATCTATCAATCTATATATCTATATCTCAGTGTCTTATATAACATATTTTCTCAAAACATAGTCTTAGGCAATCCCTTTTCAGAAGTCCAGGGAACATATTTCACCTCATCATGGCTACTTTCCTCTAATGCTGCAATGGTCCTGAAGCAGCACTGTATTTTTCCCTGTCTGGGGGTGATTTTGTTTGTTGTCTCTGACCTTTCTTTGCCAAGAGCAGTAAATGTCTCCATTCTAAGATCGAATTCTGAACAAAGAGTGTGAACTGGGCATGGATAACTTCAAGTAAGCTGGAAAAAACCACAATTTTAACAGGCTGGGAATATACATTGAAGGAGATCCATGACATGGAGCTGAGTTTGTGGAAAGGGTTAGGGGAGTAAATAAAACACCAATGAGGCACAAATGCAAATCACATTTTCAAAGAGACTGATGGAGGTTCATCATGCCTGGCAAGGAGGAGGAGAAGGAGGAGTCATGGTCTGTGTTGAGGAGAATCTTGACAGAGAAGATCTAGGACAAAAAAAAAGGCAAAAAAAGTCCCATCAAATGTCCATCAAATGTCTCCAGGTAAAGATCAGAAGGTTAATTTCCTGCGGGGACCTTACAGCAGACGCTTGGTGCTGACCTCCAAACCAACGATAAAGCCAACAAACCCGCATTCACATCATTTCAGCAAATTTTTGGGTCAACAGAATATTGTTCTTATGGGCGACTTCAACTAAAAGCACTTACTGGGAGTTATGACTGAGATTTTTAGCTTTTTATATTTTTCACATATTTATAACTTTGTATACAGCTCAAGCATGGTTGTAGCTTTTAGTACTTTTTCCAACTTTCTTCCCTACTTTTAGGAACAGTAAGCTAACCTTATAAACACTTTCCTAAAAAATACTGTTTAGTCTTATTCCAAGAAGAGAATCGAATACACAGATGTTCTGTTTTCCAACCAGAATCTGGACCAGACATAACAGAAGTGGGGCAGAAGAAACCTCCGGGCTGCTTCCAGTGGGTCAGGACCCCAAGAATTATTGCCTAACCAACTAACCTTTTAACTGGGCTGCTTTGGGGAAAATGAATTCCATCTCAGTCAGATGCAACAGGACTATTAAAATTTAAAAGAAATATTGGAAATTAATGAAAGTACCTCAATTTACTAATCAAGTTGTAGAGTTTCCTGTGTAAAGAGAGTTTATTTTTGTCCCCCACTTACAGTTCTGAACTGTAAGTGGGGGGAAAAAGGGATATAATAAATTTTGAAGAGGCAAAGATTCTTTGTTGAATCTGTAGGAGACATTTCTTGCCTCTCCAAACTGAAAAATTAAAAAAGCCTGAAATAAATGGGATATTTGAAATCTCTGTTTGTATGTCATTTTTGTGTCACAGTATTAACAGGTCACAGTATTAACAGAGGAGCCAGATGTAATAACTGAATTCCTGACAGTCATTTCCATTTGGTAAGAACATCACAGCATCTTCCTCCCTGAAGAGATAACGTGGATAAATAAATACAACAAAAGTGTTAGGTCATAAATGTAGGGGAACTCTTCCATAGCTGAGTTATTGTTATTTATTATTGGGCACCCCAAAAAACTCTCTCCACAAAACCATGGCTTCTATTTAAGGCATCCATCTTGCTCTATATTAATATGAATTACCCATCATTTAGTTCATGACCTTAAAGTAACAATTTTGATAATGCTATTAGATATGAAAAGTGATTAATAAACTGTCTCGGTGCTATTTATTCTGCATTTATTTAGCACTGTGAAGAATACACTGCATCTTGCTCTTTTAGGTTGCCCTTAAATTGCTCACTACAAGCATCTGCTGTCTGGAGCTGTTAACTGCAAATTTTCTACCTTGTGTGACACCTTTTTCACCCCGGGACCAGGTTATAACATTTTAACCTGGAGGTGAGCGGTAAATAATGAATATTGTACTTTTAGCGTAAGCTGTTGGGCAGATAATAATTTATGACATAATTTGTAAGGCCTGAAGGATTTGCAAATATTTTCATAAACAGCCAGCCCAAGGCAAACCAAAATATATACATATAAAGCAAGCTGTTCTTCACATATTTTCAGAATATTGGAAATTATTCTGACAACTCTGTCTCTCTTGTCATCCCTTAATGGCAGCCCATGCTGCCTGGGAAAAGCACATGAACTCCTCCCTACCTTTGGCATCATGTTAAAAAAGGGCAAAGCTGCTGGAAGAGGGTTTGAGGAGGAGAAGGATAATAAAGCACTTTGTTAAAAATCTGCACCCTGCAGTGGCCCCTTCTGATCCCATTCCAGTGGCAGCTGCAGGGGAAGGAAAGGTTCTGTGCACCTGTGCAGAGGATGTGCCAGGTGTGGCTGCTCTCTGCATTTGGGGACATTCCTACCTGTTCCTCGTCCTTTTGAGGGAGTTTTAGTCTCAACTCACAGAAGTTCTGTCCTGAATGAAGGATTTTTCTTGTACCTTCTGTAAAAAACACGTTCCTTGTGGTTTTGGAGGTGGGATTTTTTGTTGTTTTTTTCTTTTTTTTTTTTACATTCTGTCACAATGAATGGAAAAAACGTGTCTTCTGTTCAGAAATATATGGCAATAATTGGTGTGATTTTAATGCGTATCACTAACATAAGTGATATTATAACCTCTTTATGCAGCAGTGAATGTAGCAAAAACCTTGCATTTTTTCAGATTTGACCGATGATTAACAATAAGAGATTTATTAGATACATCATCTTTAGCACTAATATGACTTGAAAGTTACTAATAATTCATTATTTTATTTTTCTACCTGAAACTTCATAAAAAGATGAGCATATTTCACTCCCACTGTCACATATGCAGGCTTTACCTTATAAAAAATTTTTATATTACTGAATTCTTATAGATAATTATTTCCAACAATTTACTGACATTAGACCTTTATATAAGAAGATGATACTATCATTCTGCATGAGGTCACTAATTTCTTAAGGAATATTGCTACTTTTAGGATGCTATAGCAAAAAAATATGCATGTGAGGAAATACAGTTTTGTTATGGGGGACATAAAATTGTCACTGAATAACCACTGTTATTTTCAGTAATATTCACAATAAAAGACACTCTGTCATTATAATAGAATCTGTGGGGTTATTCTCGGTTTGTATATTTGAGATATTTGGGTCAGGGGGAATAAATAAATACAGGGAAAACACAGGTACTTTATAAAATGAAGGCAGTGACATTAATCTTTTTGAAATATAAACATGGGAGTGTACAATATTAGCTGAAATCTTAGGAGAATTTGTATCATGTTTATGATTTAGGTAACCAGAAATACCAAAGTTGTCCCCTTCTCCACTGGTTTAGACATATACAGATGGGGAGAGAAATACAATATTTTTTTCAATGCCTTTTTTTAATATACATATAGTTTGCATGATTTTTAAAACAGCTGAGGCTTACAGCTGATGAGACATGATGCTGGCCAGGCTAGCAAATAGCTGATAATCTAAAAAGCTTTTTAATTTCAATTTGATTTGATTTAGTCACACTTTTGTTACTGGCAGATATATGACAATCTGGGCACTCTATTCAGATATCCTTGACTTTTAGCTTGTTAGAAAATGCAGTGGCAGCTCTCTGAGCAATGATGGAGAATCTTTTTGACCTCTGCAGCTGAAGTGGGCGAGACGAGAGCACGAGGCTGCAATTCAGGGCTGCACAGTTCAAATAAAGAAAATCTGCCTATATTTAACGAGGACACCCCCACTCCAAATTCCTGAAATCTGGTCTCGGCAGCAGAACGTGAAATATGTGGGAATCTGGGAGCCATTAAATCGGTGCTGCTGCAAAATAATTGGCCTTAAGTGGTGTTATCCTGACACTTTGTTCCATCAGTCAAGTGTAACAAATCTGTAATAAGAGAGTCAGTGGGGACAGAGCTTCCCTGAATTACAGGCGTTTTCCCAGCTTATAAATGCCAGAGATCTGCTGTCATAATTGCCAGTGAGGTTCATCATCGTGTGGAGATGTTTTAATCATAACTTTCTGTTTTAATCATGCCTGGTTTTGGATGAGCTGGCTGCTGCTGCAGGATTTGTGAGGGATCACTGATGGGCCAGCAAATGAAGATGCTGTGCAGATTATTTTCGTATCACTTCAGATTAACAGTGCTCATTAGGTGGACAAATGAAACGAAGCAAGGGCATATTAATGGTTTGAGGATCCTCAGCTGCAGTTCAGAAGGGTTGCCTTAACTTTCGGAGAGGAACAGGAGAAGATTGAGCCTTGCTTCCACCATGTGTGACAATTTGGATTTCAAAATCTAATCCTAAACTGGAAACTGAGAAACACGAAAATCAGTTACTCAGTCATGTAGATCCTGCCATCACCCATTTGGTGTCCCAGCACACAGCCACTGAAGTCACAGACATGGAGACAACCCTGGCATCCTGAAGGGAAGAAGGAAATGCATTATGAGAGTGGAAGTCGATCACATGTTCGTTTTTCAGTTTCAAGCATTGTGGCTTAAAAAAAAAAAAAAAAAAGCCTCATCAATCTGATCTGGTTATTCTATTTATTTAATTTTGCTCCACAACCATGCCTGGCAGCACGTGGATGTATACCTAGATATTTTCAACTCTCAGTCTTTCAAATTGTACAGAAGATTTTATCCCTAGGAAAACCTTATTAATTGTGGGATGGATGTTTCTCAGAAACAAGATTGACTAAGCAGAAAATGCAGCACCTTGCAGTGATGCCAGTCTCACTATAGACAGAGTAATAATGATTGGAGCTGGCTCTCCTAAATTAGTCATTTTGTGAGAGATGTGATTTCTTTCACCACTGCTACCACAGAAAAGCAAAATGATACCTCTGGATTACCCTCACGGAGCCTCTTCCTCCAGCAGGGATGCATTATAACTTATTCTTCTTAAAAGCTTCAAAGTGAATGTGAGGAAGCTGAAGAGTTGGGGACTGTGGAGGAATTGCCCGCTTCTGCTGGTAAATTAATTTTATGATAGCTTGTTGCTCCAGACAGTTCTCTTCTTCATCTGCACCGAAGATTAGACTTCAGAACTTTGTCACTGTCTCGTGAAATGTCACTGAGCAGATGGTGCTTTCCACTGTTTTCTTGATCGGAACACAATCTGTCAAAGTGCTTACACACATGCTTAACTTAAGCACAGCAGCACTCCCATTTTGTGTCAGTTTTGTAATCAATGCCTCATGGATTTTGGCCTTTAGATAATCTTACCAGTCACAGAAAAGTTTATTTAAAATTTAGTGCTCAGTTGCATTTAAGTTAATTGGAAAACAAACCTTTGACTGAAAAGGAGCCATTGTCAAAATCCCCCTTTGGGAAGATAATTCAGTGTGGGTGATGCAGACACTTGCAACAGGTGAACAGAATAAAGTAAAAACTGCATGAAATGCAAACCAATAGTAACAACAGCCTCTCCATAAATAATGAAGTTTTTAATAAGTATTTATAAGTGGATTTATGGTAATTCCATCATTCTTGAGTTGGGAAAGAATGGAGAAGTGTTCTAGCTTTCTGGCTAGAGCAAGCACTGCTTTCTTATTTTTAATTTCATTTTCTAAATGTTTTCCCCCATACATTCAAGTCTGCACTCTTAAGACATCTTTAGAAGCAAACAGATTAGGGAATGAAACCACAGGTCACTGCAGACCAGTAATTTCATGATGATACATACAAAGACAATTCTCGGCTGAAACATGAAAATCAACTCCTAAAGTCATGAAGGACACATTTTCTGGCATCTATTTTCATAACAGCCATAAAAATAAACTAACTTCATCTCAACCTATCTTTACCTTAAAAATTAGTCTCATCATTCTCTTCTCTGTAGTCACAGGGTTAGGCATATCACATTACCTTAGAATTTAGATTATCTTCTTAAACACTGCTTTCTTCTTTTTCAATATATTCTTTTTTCTTCCCTCTTGATTACACCACTTGGAAAGGAAAATTGTTTATGATGAAAACCATGCATTTACTGCAGTAAGAAACAAGTCACAATGTCAGAGTTAATGCAAAAAGAGAAGTAATGAAGCACTGAAATTATTTTACTTCAGGGCAGAAGATTTATCAGAGTATTTCTTTGCATTGGATGCCAGTTCATCCATTATAATGTATGTATTATATTCTGGATTGTTTTACTACACAATGAGATTAGTTGTCCCCTGCCTGGTGCTGGCCAAATCATCATCAAACACTGAATGAACTCATGGGCAAAAAAGATATTTTAACACTGATGCATTGAAATGACATCTGTGATTTTGACAAAATCAAGAAAATGCACGCATTCTGTTCCATGTCCTTCCACAGCACTTATTTCATCATAACCTCTCAGCTGCCATTTGTATCCTTCATTTCATACTCCCTATTGTTTTTTTCAATCCAGTCTGCTGCCACATATTTTGAGTACAAGCTTTTTGGAGGCAAGGAATATTTTATTTCTGTGCTTTCTCATTACAAGCATTAAGTGCCCAGGATGTCGTAGCTCACATCCCTGCAAGCAGGTGCGAATGAAATGTTGTAGCTGTGAGATGAAATAGGTGGAGGGATTACACACAGGAAATGTGCAAAAATGCTGATTCAATTGCACCAGCAGCCACAAAGTGAAACAGCCCTGACTGCTGGAGTTCAGCCCTTATTTTTGAATATGGATTGTATTTATTGTAAAGAGGACTTAGGACAGGCACTTAGAATAATGGCAGAGGATTTTAAGAAAATACTGATCTCTTAATAATTTCTGCTGATCAAATCTGACAGACACTGGACCCTGTTTTTTCCTGAGAGAAGGCTTATGCATGATCCAATTCCTTAGCATAAACAAAATTTCATCCATATTCTCATGCCTGGTGGTTTTTGATAGCCAAGTGCTTCAGCTATTTCCTTCTGTTCCCATTTCCTCAAGATTTTCAGTACTCTCACTGAAACCTTGAAGAATTCCTGCTGTGTTTTTTCTGTTAATTTGTGGGTTTTTTAGTTTTCTTGGGTTTTGCCTTTTTTAAAAATAATTTCTTTGATTCAACTCTATCAGGTGGCTGCTATGTTCATATAGGAACCACATGTGTGGGAGATGTTAGGCTCCCTCATCTGTTCCCACAACTCTGTGGAAAGGAAAACAGTATTAAAAAATGTTCATTTTAGACTCTTTGGCTCTGAATTTGGATCGAATGAGAATTTTCCTGTCAAAGAGGCATCTCTTTACTAAACATTTGCCATGTGCAGTTAATGAAATAATTATTCTGGCCTAAGCAGGAATGAGTTTTGGTGATGAATTACCAAAATCTCCTTCATATCTCTCTGTCCAGTTTCCATGCACATGCTTCAGGCACGAAAACATTGAAAATTTTCACCAAAACGGCTGAAGTAAGTTTACAAATGGACAAAAAAGGTGATTTTTCTCTTGAATTCATTATCATCCAAAAATAGGAGTGGTTGCAGGGAGCAACCCTTTAGGGGATTAGGCCTCAGATTGTGTAGATTTCATTATTAGTTGTTGACCTCTTGTTTTTCAGAGGGGAGAAGCCCTCATTTTTTTTAGCCTGAATAATCATTTCATCCCTCATCGGAAGAGATTTCTCCCAAGTGTCTGGAGAAACAAAATATTGGTACTATGAATCTTCAGGTTTTTTTTCCACGAGGGAAACATGAATAAGTATTATATTTCACTTTCATTCCAGTAAAATTTTATCAAATCCAACAAATTAATCTTAATTTGGACTGATGGGAGCGAAGAATCTGCTGACATAAATCTCCACAGATGACAGCTAATCTACAAATACATTGAGATAATATCGAAATAAAGTTACAATTGCATGGATTGCATTTGAAAGTTTGGAGAACTTGGCTTTGAGGTGGTAAAATATGATTGCAATGAAATCCATGTAGAGGTAACTGTTGTGTTAAACAGATCTGCTGCCTGTGGAGAAAAACCCAGGACAGACCACAAATTTTAGAAGGAAAGAAAAAGTGACAAAGTTTTGTAAATTTTGATTATTTCAGTACAATCTGATCAATTAATAACAGTAGAAAAAAACCACTTTTAATGGAAAGAGATTCTGGAAGTCGTGCTTTATCTCCAGAGGCAGAGCAGACCTCTGTCAAGGATTTCTTTCTGGTGTTTAATGAGATGCTGACGTATTCACAAACATTCCTGAAGATCTGGGAAGTGACGAGCAGGCATGGCATCAGGATGTGCATTAAGCAAAAGCAAGAAACCTAATGTCTCTTTCCTGTGATAAAACCACGAGCTAGAACACATATTTTCCATTTAAACCTCCCAGGTGTTGTTAAACAAAAAACTGATGAATGTCTCAGCATTCCCACCTCAGCAGCCAAAAAAACGTCCCCTTGAACTGAGGCTCTCTGGGAATGGTGAGGATTGCCTAGCAGAGCCTTAATGATAGATTTATCTGCTTTTCAGGAGCACTGATTCCTTCCCTGAAGAGCCTTTTGAATGCCAAACATGACAGGAACACCTCAGAGGAGCTGATCCTGCGGCTGCCTCACCTGAAGGCTTTAAACCTCTCTCACAGCTATTTCACCCAATCTGACCCTTCCTTCCTGCATCACAGAGCTGCCATCAGGGCATTGCCCCATCACTCATGAATAAAATCTCTGTACCAAGCCCCATTTCAGATAGGGTAGCTTAGCCCTCCCTGCCTCCAGCTACTGTTTTACTTTGTCATCCTTCACTTTTGCCTGAAATATATTGTTTTGTAGTCAATTATAAATAAAAGCTGCCTTATAAATAACATTTTACAGCTTATTGCAACCAATAAACCACAGCGCAGAATGTTTTGATGTCTTCCAAAAATGAGCTACGACACATTAATATGAAATCTATTTTTCCATTTCCCATCCTAAAAGTTTACAGGCAGCTCTTTTCTCTCACCCTGCAGATAAACTTAAAGCATAATTTCTGTTTGCTGGTGATTTAACCAGGCACATAGCCCTGGTAACACAGCCTTCTAAGTGACAATAAAACACAAATCTGGGCAATGGTGACATTTCCCTACACAATATCTCTGTTATTTTGGTATTGAATGTACAAGCATGGCACGGCTTACAAAATGCATTTCTCCTTTTCTACTGTATTTTTTTCACTCTAGATAATTGCTCTAATCATGACCCAAAGGTGCAGAAAAAAATAATGTGCTCATGAATTACTTCTGAGTGTCTCTAAAAAATTTCAATATCCTGGGTGGTAATACTTAAGGCTCTATGATTTTCAGCAATTTTGAATGTCTGCATTTTGCTTTGATTCACAACTATTTTGTGATAATAGGAAATGCCATAGTGGATGTAATCACGTACCTACAGAACAACTTTTTCCCTAAATATTTGCAAGTCAGTTCTCCTTTGTGTGCTTCCTGGGATTGGGTTGGTTTTTTTTGTCGTTGTTGTGGGTTTTTTCTGTTTGCTTTTGTTGTTGTTTGTTTGGTTTGGTTTTTTTGTTTTGTTTTGTTTTGGTTTTTGTTTGGTTTGGTTTGGGGTTTTTTTGTTTGTTTGGTTTTGGTTTTGGTTTGGTTTGGTTTGGGGTTTTTTTGTTTGGTTGGTTAGTTGGTTTTTTTTGGAGGGGGTATTTTGTTTTGGTTTTTTGTCGTTTTGTTTTTGTTTGGGGGGATTCTTCTATGCTTTGTTGGGTTTTTTTGGTTTTTTTTTTTATGTTTTGTTTTCTTTCGTTTTGCTTTTTTTTTGGGGGTTTTTTTTACAGGATGGTTTTAATCGCATCTTTCAAATACAGTATATTTTAGGATAATGATCTCAGTGGAAAGATTGGGAAACTCACAGGAAATTCATTCTGAATTTAGAATTTGAAGAAAACAAGCCAAAAGTCTGGCACAGGACAGAGTCAAATCCTCTAAGGATTGAAGGAAAAATGTACCCCTTTTTTCATGATAACACTCAGTAATTTACAAATTATCTGCAAATGCAGGGTAATTTTTAGAGATGATTCTGATAAAAATTTTAAATTGCTGAAGAAGTAAAAAACTTTCTTGGAAATTAAATCACCTTTTTGATGTAATATTTTCTTTTCTCCCTCTAAGGCATTAATGGCATCCCCTGTTCTCCAATTTTAAAAAATAGAACTATGTGATTTAGTTATCTCTTGGGCTTGCTTTTTGTTTAATATTTGTGTCAAATAAAATAGGACATGTAGATATATCAAAATAAGTTCGGCCCTGAAAGTTTCTGCAATTTTGGGACATCCATAGCTGTAATTATAAGCTTATCTCGTGTCTCCTTTTCCCCTTGACATGACAATTTGTTATCAGTTTTTCTCCATTACTCTTGCAGACATGGACACTGTATTGTGTTCCTGATAAAGAGCTTCAAAGAATTTACACATTTTGTGGCTTTGGCTATTTCTTTGTTTGGTATAAAAAAAGCTGTGAATGTGTTCAAAGGCTGGATGAATAGAAAAGAGACTTCAACAGATTGATGTGATTCAAAGGTTACTTTTCATTGCATATTGAACTCTGGAGTTAGCCATCTTATCTTCCTCATTTTTAAAGAGTTGTGTCTGGCTCAGCGAAAGTTTGTCATTGAGAGTTCTGTGGCTTTCTTTTGATCATTATTATTATTATTATTATTATTATTATTATATAGGAAAAATTTTTGTGTATTTTGCATTTTAGGACCCTTTCTTGTCTTTCCCCAAATTGTAAATTATAGCCAAATAGAAGACAAATCCCCTGTGGACTCTTCCTGTGATCATCCTATTGTGTTTTTCCTTCCAGAGGTCAATTCCAGAGGTGGCTACAGCCTCATTTATGTGAACAAATCCATATATTGACCCCTTTAAATTATTATACTTTGCAAGCCACCAGCATTTTATTTCTTGTTTCTCTTTCTGCTCCTTCTCTCTGCCGAAACAACCCTACTTATCTTCTAAATGTCCAGGTTGAAGTTAAAAGCCTCGCTCGAATCCATTAGTCAGCAGAAACAAATCACAGGATCCCTACAAGGTTCCCAGGCAGAAGTTCAGCCCAGACGGCCCAAAAATGCTCTTTATTAAGTCCCACCAAACCATCCTCTGCTGTCTGCTGCTGCTGCTTTTCTCTTCATGGGGACACCAAAAGTCCTCACAGCCTCTGTGTGGAGGATGCCCTGCAACCTCAGAATGCAAATGTAGGAAATATCACCATTGTTTTCTTGGTTTTTAAATAAGAGGGGACAGGAAAACGGGTGAGGAAAGACAGAACCCCTGGGATGTGCAGGAAGGCTGTCTGGAAACATTCCCATCAGTTTTGGTTCTCCATTTGACTTATCAGCTGTTTTCCATCACACCCAATGAACAACCTGATTAATTAATCAAGCCAGCAGGTGATTGAGAACCATTCCCCATGCAGGGGAAAAGGCAGAAAAAGGTTCTTTTTTGGGGCAAAACCTCAGCTCCTCCCTACCCTTGAGCCCTCCAGCCTGTGGATTGGCTCTGGCTATCTTGGTAAAAATCTTCTTTCCAGCTCCAGGGAAGTGTTATTTTTCTGTAAGTGACATACGAAAAACTAAAATATGGATATGAAACGTTAAAATATTGATACAAAAAGTTAAAAACCTGTGCTGTTTGTTCCTGGTGCTGGACCTGAGGCATGGCTGAAGTGGGAGGAGAGGACACCCAGGACACCCAAGCGTCTTTTCTCACATCCACACTGGGTTTGAATAAAGATGAAGTCGCTGCTCCCATGTCACATCTCCGGGTGTAGTTTCCCAGGGAAATTTGCACTCACAGAAACAAGGTTTTGCCCTCTCAGCTTCCCTCAGAAGCTGATCCCTGAAACATTCACTTTTCCACGCAGAAGAACCTTGATAAGCAGACACTGTTTTGCCTCTCTGTGCAGAAACAGCAGCATATGGTAAACAAGTGTGGGGTTTTAGTTCAATGCAAAGTGAAAATAAAAGTTAAACCTTCCCATGAATCCTCGTGCTGCTTTGACTATGAGATGTACTTAGAGCAGAACCACTTTTCTCTCCACAAAATCAAAACCTGGTGCTGTGAAGATTGGGATTTTCCATGTGTTTTGATATATTTCTAGAGGTTAAAGTGTAGGTCAAAATACTTGAAACCAATGGCTTTTGTTGTTGTCTTACGCATCAAAAGATATTTTGTTTCCCCCAGAAATGAGAAATACTGCACTGCTGTTTTTATTTTGCCGTAATTTCATTGCCTTAGGACCATAAGATGCCCCAGACCAAACCAACCATATTCTGATACACTTGTGTGCCCTGTCTCCATAACTGAAAATTGAACTTCATGAAATAGTCATAAGAGAATTTTTCTATTAGTGGTTGATTTGTGTCCTGAAATGAAAGAATGTTATTCCTCTTAAAAGTATAAAATAATCACTGTTCAAGGCAGCTGCTATAATACACGATACCACTAAAAAAATTACTTAAAATTTGTAATTTATAATTTAAACAGTAGTAAATTCAAATTTTTACAACATAGTTTATTTCTAGTCTCAAGGATTTAACTGGTTCTGGAAAATGCTGTTTAATGGTAAAGTAAGATTTTTCTCCAGACACATTCTTTCCTATTAATGTTTTTGTATTTCTGGACTTTAAATTTCACTAAAAGAGTTGTTGTTTTGTGGTATGAACAAAAAGGCCTAGCTGACCTTTTGAATGCTGCTTATTATTGATCAGGGCACAGAGCGTTTGTATCAGATTCCTCCAGAATCTAAAAAAAAAAAGAGATTTTAAAAATGCCTGGTATGAATTGTAAATATGGGCCACGAGCTAGAAGGTCTTTGTTTTGCATAACAACATTCCAGCCTTTGCAAGGACATAACATTTACAGAAATGTTTGACTGGACAATTTTTTAGGACAAACTTTCCTGAGTGTGGTAGTTCGGAAAAGACATCCTGGCAGACAACAAAGCTGAGGGAAGTGGATGACAACTTCCCACCACTATAAATTACAGCCATTTGTTTATTTCTATTTAGCATTTCCACTGCCGGCTGCATGCTGATGCTGCGAGTTGGATGGATAGATGTTGACTAATCTGTAAACACTTTAATTGGCTTCTGAAATGTAACAAAATCGCATGCCAGGGTTTTATCCACAATTAAGTCAAGTTTTATGAACTTAATTCCTCACTATTGTTTGCTGCCAAAATAAAATTATCAAAGCCTTTGCTGGTTGACATGCTGCGAACAATTACAGGGTTGTTTACAAGCACCAGTTTGGAGTTTTGGGATGAATCAGCCTCTGCTGAAAGGTTTGGTTTGCAGCATCACTCTGCATTTTGACAGCATTCACTTTGGGAAAGCGTCTTATGTCTGAGCAGAGCAAGTTTATAAGTTTGCTTAATTTTCTGTCATTTCTGAGAGGCAACTGTGGAAATCCTCGGGCTGAGGACACAAAATGTTTTGGGAGTTTTCCTGGTGCCGAGTCACAGTGCAGATGCAGACAGTGCCTTTCTCCCGCTGCTCTGCATGCACTTGGCAGCAGTTTTATTGCATCTGCTGCAGGACTGTCAGAGACTGAAATAGTTCATGCCTCAAACATTGATATAAAGTTTTGCTCATTGTACCAAAAACTGTATAGAGAAACTACAACCAAAGAAGCCTTGGTGAGGATGCCTGACTGGGACTTTGGACTGAGAGTCAAACTGCTGAGATTAGATCAAGGGAAACCTATTGTTTAGTCATCTCAGGCTGGAGGAAAGGAATGCATCCACAAAGGCCAAAGCCACCAGCTGTGCTGAGAATCATCCCCGGCTGAGTTTGGGGTGGGGGAGAGCACAGCTCACAAAGTCAGGTTTGCACAGACTGCCCCCCAAACCGAGGGGGGTGGAGGAGGTTTTGGGTGCAGTGGCATAACCTCTGGGGAGAGGCAATAAACACTCATCCTCCGTTACACAAACTGGCCCAGCTGTGGAACCCCCAAGCCCACAGGCCACATCCANCCCCTGGGGGGACATGCCTGGACATTGCCACCTGGCCTGAGCGTGTATTAACCCATGGGATTCTGTGCTTTTGGGGGGACCATCACCACCAGGAAGACCAGGCTGGAGAGGATCAGTGCTACATCGTTGGGATCCACAGATGGTGATGTTCTTTTATTGTCTCTGTCCCTCTCTTTCTGTCCCCCCCACCTCTTTTCCTACTTCTCCCTTTCTCTCTTTTCTTCTCTCTCTCTCATATTTACCATACAATAAAACCCATACTCTTGACTGGCATATGCTCTCATTTGCACCTTAATTGGGGCAGAGGTATTTCTAAAGAACCTTAATAATTGGATCCTAACAAGGACAAGCCACAATCTCCATCCTGGTGCATGCCCCCAGCTTTTTGGGAACCTGGTTTTGTTAGCCACACCTCAGCGAGCTGTGGTGAAATTCACCCAAAATCCCGCGAGATGAACTCTAAAAATGAAACGTAGAGCGTCAGGCTCGTGATCAAGGTGAGCATGCGCTCACTGAGACATCAGGTTTGGTTAAAAACCGTAAGTGTGCATTTAATCTGGCAACTTAAGACAAGTTCAGTGGAACAAGGAGGGGGGAAATCAGCCTTATAGGATTAGGCATCTGCCCCTTTCAGCATCCATCCATCCCTCCTCCAGATTGCTGCTGCCATTTTGCCATATGCTCCCTTCTATTTTCTCTTTGTTTACAAGGGTGGAGAGTTTGCAGGAGAGAATATCCTCTGCAAGGTTTGCTCTCAAGAAAGTGGATAACTAATCAAAGGAATTCCACGCTGGTGTTGTTTTTATTATGATAAACTTAATTTGAGCTTTATAATAATTTTTTTTACAAGAAACACTTTTTTCCAAGGATGTCGAGCAAGGCAATATTTTTAAAGACACCACTCTGCTATTGATATTCAACAGTTAAGAAGGGGCCTGAAGAAACACACTGAGTCTGCTTCACATATGTGTCCTACATATAATAATTTAAATTCCCAATCTGTTAAATACATTTTCTTTCTGTACTGTATGCTTACTTTGGATTTTTTTTCTTTTGGCAAGAGAAAATATCAGAAATATCATTTATTTAAGTGCAGAAAAGCATATTAATAGCATAACATCTTTATATTAATTGAAAAGAAAAATTTTCTATGTTAATATGGGTTTAAAGAACAGGGAGAAGAGCATATGCAATATTCCCTTTATCTATATAATTTCTGCTTATCTATTAGGTAAATACAGGAAATCCTTTCTACCCAATGTGGTATGTCTGCATTTTGATGAGATTCAATTACAGTAATTTAAGTTTGTTGAATTTGAAGTTAAACTCTATAAAAGAAAAAGACATTTTGCAAGTCTGTTGTGTTGATTTGGTGCCTCTCCATATTTATGTATTTTTTTCCCATCTACTGTCTTTTCTTGGTGCTCTTGTGGGTTTTTTTGTTATTGCTTGCTTAGTTGGTTTTTTACTTAGATATTTTTGTTGTTTTGTTTCGTTTTCTCCTTCATCTCATTATTCTTACTCTATTCTATTCCCTGCCTGGAGATTCAGATGTCCCTATTACATCCTGACTAATCCAGTTTCTTATTATGATATATCTGGGTGAAGACATTGATATTTAAGTACTATATGGCAGAAAGTTTTGAAATTTTTTACGTAATAATGTTCCCCTACTTTTAAACAGACCAAATTTCTTACAGGAAAAAACATCTTAAAGCTCTTCTAAGTGGTTTTATAATTGTGTTATTGCAGCCAGAAATGGCTCTGTGCCTGTCATGGAGCTTTTCTGTGGAAAAGAAAAGAGGTGGGTATTATTTTATTCTTCCTGATGTCGCTTTTGTAGTGGTTTGGATATTCCTCTCTGCTTGGATGTTGGGGATGATGAATATTAGGCCCCAAACCAAGGGGAAACTGCGTTGAGCTTGCAATTGCACAATGATCACTGCACTTTTCACAGATAGCCTGACCTTCATGGAACAATACCAGGCCTAAAAATTGAGAATTACCTCATTTCAGGTCAGTGTCATGGCCCCCCTGTAAACAATTCCAGGTTCTTTAGCTCTAGGCATAGCAGAAGTGGCCACTGATTCTTCAATCTTTTTTTTTTCTAATACCTATAATTTGATTCTTGATAAAGCACATTTTAAACCCTGACAAAACTGCACTCCATTGAAATACCCACTGCTATTAAGCTTTGTCACCCAGTTAACCGACTGAAATTAGTACAGGTTTATTTGTGAGGCTAATTAAGCTTGCAAGGGATTTGTTTTTGAAGAGGTGGCACCTCTTCATCCGTAACCAGCCTGAAAGAGACTGCACAAAACTGGAGAGAGGCAGTGCTCAAATTTTGAGAGAGCTGTACATGGGCATTGCCCCCTCCCACAAAACCACTGCTCTGGTGTTTGTTGATTTGTTCAGGACCATAAAAACTTGTATTTCTAAGCTCTGGTGTTTTATGCTACCACAGTGATTTTTTCTTGGGCGGAACACAACGCTGCGAAAACGCTCATGGCAATATTTGTTCTGGTAAATCTTGCTCTATTGGTAAAGGCAGGGGTTAATAAAGGTTTGCAATTCTTAACCTGGTGTTGTTGTTTTAATTCTGTATTTTTTAGCAGTAGACTTCATTAACCACAAAGAAAGTCTGGTTTAAGTGCTCTAGAAGTTAATTTCTTGGTATTTATTTGTTGGTGTTTGCTTATATTCTCAAGCCCATACATAAGTAGGTATTGAATTTTATGTGTTATGTGTACTTATATACGGATATACTTCATGAACACAACCTTAGGCAGTACACAATAACACTCTTTTTCCTGTTTCACAGCAGATCTCAGCTTTGTAATTAAAATTTGACAGTTCAAGTCATGAGAAATTTGACTCCAAGTCTTTTTTTAAAAAATATTTGGTATGCATAGCTACGAAACCAGTTATGAGCAATGTAAATTTTCTATTCGATGTACCAAAGAAAAGTAAAGGCTGGGAAATATTTAAATCAAAGATAACTGATATTTGCATAGAAGATAAACTGATTGTGTTGCGTAAATGCTTTGGGGGGCTTGAAGGTTAATGAAGGTGCATCCCTGGTTACTGCAGGGCTGCAATGTGAATAAGATTAAATGCGTGGATGTGAATAAAGCATGTGAATTTTAAATTTAATGAAATAAACAGAAACTGGGGGCAAACTGGAGAAGAACAAAAGAAGATTTTGATCATTTCAGTAGTTATCCTCATGTAGAGAAGATAAACAAAGTAGGAAGAGACTGAGGGATGTTTAAGATGACCCTAAAATTGTTCTCAGATTGTAGTTGTCTGTCTGTTATGATTTCTTTGCTTCCTTTCTTTTCTCTTCCATTGTATTTTGAAGATTTTCACTCACAACAAACAAGTTTTATCAGTCCATCCACTAGATCTTCCACTCCCTCAAAACCTGGGATTGTTGGAATTTCTCTATTTCAAAAACAGAACGCAGGCTTGATGTGTTTGTACTCTCAGCATAGATTTTCAAATGTAATGGGTAAGCACTCAGAATGTGAGTCCTTGTGACTCTTGTCAAAGTATTGTCTGCATCATTATAAATAAATTCTCCCCTGATTTTGAAATAGAAACAACAAAAAAAAACCCCAACCAACCAACCAACCAAAAAACTCCCAAAGAACAAAACAAAACAAATTTACCAGATGCTCACTTTATTTATTGTATAAAGAAAAAAACCCACCATGCATGTAAATCACTTGTATTCCAAGATAGATCACTGGATTATGTAATATCTGTGCTTGTAATTAGAGGGCAGAACAGATGGTGAAGTCCTAGTGTAAAGCAATATGTCTATTAAAGTACTGCCTCCTGCCAAGTGAGAGTTCCAAACCATGAAATGTCCATTCTCCCTGTTCTCAGAAGGAACAGGCATTCTGAGAGACAGCTTCACTTCTTGAGGAGAATTAAAAAGAAAAATAGAATCCATCCAACAAACAACCAAACAAAAAAACTCAGAAAATGTAAACAGGGAACTGTTGAAACAAGGGACTTTTGAAAATAGGCTACTAATAGAATACCAAGTTAGGAATATTAACTATTGTCCATAAAAGGAACAGGACAGGCTATATTAGGAACAAAAACCGAATATATCAAGATTTTGTAGGATACTGACAGAATCCTTTCATAGGTGGGGCAATGAGAAAAGACAAAATATGACTGATTTTGCATTAAACAGACATACTTGTGAGCCATATTTACAGGTTCTGATTCGCACTGATTCCTGCATTTAAGGCTGATGGATGAATCCCTGCTTTTAGGAACAATTCTCAGTAAAATTCCCGCTCATGGGAAAAAGTCACCACCACATCAGAGCAGACTCGGTGTCAGGCAGGTGTAGAGAGTACACTTAATTTCAACCCATTTATCACATTAACATTTGCAGTTTGTACCTGCTCAGCACACACTAGTCAGCCATTGTCACACACATAATCAATGAGATGTAACGTGTTCGAGTGCTTCCTACACTCTTCAAGAGCCACAAAGGATTTTTATAGGATTTTCACTGGGGGTTTGTGGAAAGCCATGTCTATTTTCATCTGCTTTTTTCTCGTCTTAGCAAATCTATAGTCTCTTCCAGAGCTTAGATTTATTTCATTTTATTTTATTTTATTTTATTTTATTTTATTTTATTTTATTTTATTTTATTTTATTTTACTTCATTTTNTTTATTATATTTTATTTTATGTATTTTATTTTATTTTATTATTTTATTTTATTATTTCATTTTATTTTATACTTTATTTTCCCTAGGATAAAGTAGCATTTGTATGTTTCTGAAAAAATAAAAACAAAAAACCAAAAAGTAAAATAGCAAGCCCACGGGAAAAACTGCTCCATAACAATCTGATTCAAGCTAAATGACATTTAAATATGTTTTAGCACATGTTCACGAAGTTTAAAAGGACACTTTGGGTCTTTAAATTCCAATTCATAGCAATTAGTTATGTCATAAGTATCAACAGTTTGGTATTGTTTCATTCTGTTAATTCAGAATGTAATTGCACTGTTTTACTTCAACATATTCACACCTACAATGAGGTCTGGCAATTGCAGTTTGATAGATGATCATGAATGCTTTTCAGGTAAAGTAAAGTCTGGTAAAAAAGGTGTTTATGGCCAAAATAAAGTTTGCACAGTCAGGGACAAGGAATACATTAGATACTGGTGTTAATTTGCCACAGTTCATGATTCCTGTTTTTCAGCAGGACCTCAGAGACTGAAATGAAATTCACTTGTCATTTTTAATCCAGCTTGGCAGGCAGCCTTTTCTTACTTGATGACATATTTTTGCTTCCTAGGACTCCTGCTTTATTCATGTGCAGGAGGGGCATGAGACAAATGGGAGAGAAAAGACTGTTTATGTTTAAGGTCTGGGTTGCAGTGGATGAAAGATGGGCTTTTTTCCCAGACATGACAGAATTCCAGCCAAGCTCAAAATTGTAAAACAATTGTATCTCAGGTACTTAAAAGATGTTTGCCTCTGATTCTCCAAATTTAACTTATGACACTTTTAATTCTGAATACAGATAGTTTTCTCATGACTGTTTATAAATAATATATCTCCTGTTAGTGCTTCTTTTTATGAAAACACAAATACAAAATGATATCCCATTGCTCTCTCACAAAACCCCTGAAATACCTTTGAGAAAACCACAAAGAAGAATCGTAGAAACACATCTTTAAGAGGAGATGGAATAAGGTCTCTGTGAATGTTTGAAAAGGCAGAAGCAGACAGAATCTTGCTGATGCATTTAAAAATAGCAAAGTAAAGCCTTTCATGGCTTTTAATATGCATTTTCTTCCCTATTCTTCCAGCCTGACATTTGGCAGAGAGATAAAAACACTAATTAGGAGTAGGTGTGCATTTGAAATGCTGGATTTCCCACATAGTTTATTTTCATTTAAAATTTGCAATATTATTAAAATACCTGAAAGAAGCAAATTTACTGAAAACAGGGTGATGTTTAGGCTGCAAACTAAGACTGCTGTCACTAGAAATGTAGCTATGATCATGGAGCAGATCCTAAAATAGAAGCTAAATTCCCAATAAAAGATTAATCAGAATTGCAGATTCTCAACTCTGACTTTGTTACTAAAAACCTATTCATTGCTGTTCAGTTAATCTTGGAAATAAACAACTCATAAGATATCCTCAATTATGACCTAATTTTTTTGGATACCACAACAAAATCAGACTGAGGATAGGTAGCAACAAACTGAAAGACAAAAAGAGCTGTTCATATATATTTAGAAAAAAAAAAATATGAAGAAAGGGTTTTTGGCTGCGTGTGCTTTGTTGCCTTGAGCTGTTATCATCACAGAATGGTTTGGGTTGGAAGAGATCTCAAAGCTCATCGGGTTCCAGCCCTCCTGCCATGGGCGGGGACAACTTCCACTACTCCAGGTTTCTCCAAATCTCATTCACAGTCCCATCCAAAAAAAGGTTTGTAGTCAAGTCCTTGTCCAAAAGTGGAAAAATAGATCAAAACTAATATATTTAAGCACCCAAAAGTAGATTATATATCCGTTATAAAGCAGAGCCCAATAACAGAAAAATTGTTATTAGAATCTAATCTTCTTGAGCAAAAGGACAAACACAATATTGTCATATTTTATGAGAGGCTTTTTTTGGTAGAAGATCAATACATTCTGCTTAAATTTCTCCTTATGAGGGTTTGAGGCCCTGGCACAGGTGCCCAGAGCAGCTGTGGCTGCCCCTGGATCCCTGGCAGTGTCCCAGGCCAGGCTGGACATTGGGGCTTGGAGCAGCCTGGGACAGTGGGAAGTGTCCCTGCCATGGCAGGGGGAGCTGGAATTTGCAAAGAATTAAATGCACAGGATGCTATCTCAGAGAGAATTAGGACCCTGAGCTCCTCTTAGTCTCTCTCTCTGTAACTTTCTCCTGCTCCAAATCAAACATTTGACTATTTCCACCAATGAAAAGAAAATATCCTGTGGCAAAAGTGACACCGTAGAGCTGGGCTGGAAGCTGTTTGTTTTGCTGCTCCCCTCCCAGCAGGACAGGACTTCACTCGGAACAGATGGGGTGTTGAGTGTTTTCACACCTGAGACTCCCTGTCAGCCACAGAAATGTGCAAGGAATTATGCATGTCATCTACTGTGCATCTCATTTCCCTGAGCAGCTTTCAGCTGGACCTTGTTCCCTCTGCCCTTCGCTCGCGTGGACAATCAAATCTTCTCGAGCACATGCCATGGAGAAAGGAATTAACCTGCACGAAAACACCAAACCCCTTGATCTGTCAAGGCACATAATTCATCCTAAGAGTTTCGAACCCAAAGAACACTTTCCTTGAGGAGTTTGTGTCTGGGCTGATTGCATCTGTCTTGCTTAACCCCGCACCAAGGACACTTATAATGAACGCAGTTGCTGCTTCTATTTATACAAATTCTTGGCCAAATCTCTCTCCCAATATCTCTTCTGTCACTGAGGTCACACGCCATGAAATCCCTCGAGGGCAGCACGCATTTCTGCTCACAGTCACCACTAAGGCAGAAACCTGAAATTGTCATGCTGTCTCTGAGACCTCAAGGGAGGTGATTTGGTTTCAGAAATCCCTTGGAGTAACTGCGGCCCTTGTTATTGATTTAAGCAAGAAAAGGCATTTCCCGCCTGACATAACAAAGTCACATATGATCCTTTCATTCCTTGCGGAGTTCACGCTCCGTGATGAGTGAACTGTCTCAGAATGATCAACGTTAAACAGTGACCAGGATGGATCATTGCCCTGCAGTTCTACCAACCTGCTCAGAGAGTTCTAAACATTTGCTGGTACTGCGATTTTTTCTAAAACTTTTCATTTCATTTTTCTTCTATTTATGTTTCCCTGTTAGCAAAGACTAGGCCTGTATCAGTAACTACATTCAATATATAAAAGACAGATTTATTGCCAGATCAGAAAATATTTTCAGGGCATTCACTTGTATTTTTTGCTGTTGCATCCATGTGAGCTCTACTACTACACTTGATACATGATTTTGCATATTTTAATGCTCCTCCTATCTGTCAAAAGTAGACCAAAAAAGAACCCCAGTTTATGTTGGTTTCCCAAACCATATAAACATCAATACCTGAGGGTCAAATTCAGATCAAACTTGTTGTGTTTCCAGCAGATGTTTTGGGAATGACTCCAATTTAATTACATTGTCGCAAAAATCCCCCAAAACAGCCAAACAAATCCCTCATTCACATCAACAAAATACAATAAACTTTGGCACAATTATCCTTTTTATGGGACCATGACATTGTGCAGGTATTTTCTGATGTTTAAGAATTT
>VZRL01004250.1:0-14408 GCA_013397895.1 Origma solitaria
ATGTCCATACAATGCTCTTTTTTCCTCCCCTGCTTCCTGAGTGATCAAATACACATTTGCTTCTGAAATTGCTCCTTAAAGGCATCTGACAGTTTTGCTTCAGAAGTAATAGATCACTGTGTAACTAATGACTGAATTTCATTTCTACAAGCAACATCTCTGCATCTCAGTGCAACTAACCTTACGTAAATCACATGAGAAATCAAATTATACAATTATACTTTTTTAAAATTCCATTTTATTTTTTTCCTTGATTTTTTAAAGACTCTTGCTATTAGAGGACAGCCAAGTAGCACAGGCTGTATGTAATTACTAATTTGGTTCCAAGGGAATCAACACCAATCACAGTCAGGACCTAATGAGCAGAGAAGTTGAAGAAAACCCCTTGTATGATATTTCTGCTGAAGGGAAGGAGTGTCAGGTGTAAACTGAGTTTTCACACTTGTGATTTAATGTGTGCCATAATCCAAGGCTGAACTAGCTGAGTTTGATTCAGTCCTGGAAGGGAGAAAATGCAAATAACCACAAGCAAGTTCTACAGGAAGAAACAACATCTTTTCACATTTTTGGCCTCATTTATATGTTTAGGACATCACAGCTATAACAACACCATTATTGTGCCTTCAAAAAGAGTTCTGTGCGTACCCACACTCAATTTTGGGAGGCAGAAAGAGTGTGTTATTAATCATGTGTGACTTTCCAAAGGCAAGAGGCTTTGAATTTCATCAAGTGTTCAATGCCAGAGAAAAAGCTTTCATTGGATGCTACAGGATTATTTGGAAGTGTTTTTAAGCAGTGTAGAATCATCTTTAGTTATAGAACCCAATACAGGTCTTGCCACCTTCTTCCAAATCTGATGATATCTTTCTGTGTAAGACGTGCTCTTATTGATCCTCCCTGACCTGACTATCATTTTACACTGCTAATGCCCCACATTTCTCTCAAGTGCAGCTGGATAACCTTTTTCTGGAAATACAGATTATCTCTGTCCTATTTCTGTATCTAATTCCAGCGATGGTGGTCTCTTGGAAAGTTGTAAATTTTCTTGGCCAGCGCCTGGTGGTGAGGATGTCCCTTTTGCCTTGATTACAACTGGCCCCTGCCTGCAAAATGCACTTAGAAATGGTGATGGTCATGTGAACAGGAGCCCCATGCCCATTGTCCTGTTGCTTATTTTTATGCTACCAGTAACAGCTCTGCCTAGGAAGAATCATGTCAAAACTAACTCACTTTAAGAGCACATGAGCACAGCTTAAATAAATAAACAAATCAATAATCAGTCCCTGAAGTTTACAGCAGTAATCCTCTGCCTTGATGGGGATGCAAATAACAAATCTATAGAGCAGAAAAAGAATGGGAAAAAAAAACCAAACCAACCACAAAAAACCCAAACCCAAAAAACAGTGACCCTAGAATGCATGAAGACCTTTTTTTTTCCCCTTTGTTACTTCAGGTGTACTTTACAGTTATCAGTCACAGTGATGACACCATCTCCACTTACATTTTACAGCCACCAAACTATAATCGCATGGAAATTCTGACCAGCATTTTCTCCAGAATCTTGTGGACTCAGGCCCTCCAATGTATTCTGTGTATTTTGGTAAACTCTAGCTAATTTGTATTCCAGTGTCAACTCTCCCTTGGTGTTTCTTGACTTTGTTGTTTGATTTTTGCAGAGCTTATGCATAAGTGGCTTCCTGCTCACAGTGGTTTGCACTTTTTGAGTATCCTCTAACATGTTTGAGCCAATTCTCTCATTTCCCAAGAACAAATACCCTGAGTTTCCAAAACACAACGTGAGAATCAAGCTCATTGTTCAACCACTTTGTTCAACATTCAGCGTGAAGTGTTGCCTCCAGCTGAGCATGCAGACCTTCAGCTGAGTCAGGGCACATTTGCTATCTAATAAAAATTTCATTTCTTAATATTCTGCTGATCTGGACTGGGTGCCAGGGAAATACTGGCAGTGAGCAGCAGCTCCAGTGGAGATGGAGCAGCCAAAATGCTGCTTCAGGACACAACTCTGTCTCTGTTTGCTTTAGAATTTAATTAAGAGGCAATTCTAGTTCATAAGACATTACACTACAAGGCTGCTGATTTATTAGGCTGACACTCAGTAATGTGATTGAGTGTTCTTGTACACTGCGGATTAACTGCAAGTGTGTTGTGCTAGGATGACTGAAAAATTGAAAGCTTATCTATTTCAGCCTGCTGCTGGGTGGAACGTTTTCAGTGGGCTGTGCAGGGTCCTGAACTGCAGGACCAACATTTTCTGTGATACAATCGTTCACAATGATATTCTAATTTACAGTATTCTAATTTTTTATACATAGTAGGGTTTTTTGGTTGGTTTTTGTTTATTTGTTTGTTTTTGTTTTTGTTTTTTGCTTCAGCTTTTAAGTAGTTTGAAATCTGATGAAGGTGACCAGAAATTGTCTCCTTGCTACAGGATGTATAAAAAGAAGAAGAAAAAAGTCCCTAAAGACAGCAGATACTCAGAACTCTGTCCTTTGTTAAAAATCTGTTTCCACTGTGGGCACAGCTGTATTAGCCCTCAGAAAGCACAATTTTTTCCTTTCCCTGCCTGTTACATCTAGGCTCAGCTTCAAGGTATCTAAGGATGAAAAGTCTCATGGGAAGTTCCAGAGAAACTTCAGAGAGAAACTCTCAAGCTTCAGTATTCCATCTTTCTGAGCAGAGACAAAAATAAGCATTTTTCCTATTGTCAGAGAAGAGGGTTTGTAGCAGCTGGTGGGCAGGAGGTGCTACCCCAGCAGGCTCCAGCAGAAAGGGACTTCAAATCAAGCTCCCCAGCCTTTCATCTCATGCTCGATTGCTTCAATGACCACAATTCAGCCAAGAGTAACCCTTTGCAGCTCCATCGAAACCCAGAGCTAGCCAAGGTCTGGTGAGGAACAAATATTGAGTATATTTCACTCACAAGAGGAGATTCCCACAGCAGAGTCAGAAATGCAGGACGCTGTCTTGGTACAGTGTCCTGCTCTTCCCTTTCCCTCCTGCCTAAACAACTTTAGAGCTTTTCCCAGATGATTTCTGGATGGATCGCAGCACTCAGCTGTGCAACCCTTCCAAGGAATCTCCTCTCTCTGAGACCATTTTTAGTAGCTTCTGTGATAGTCATGCTCTGTCAAACAAGTCTCTGAAAGTGCCTGCCAGACTTTTCTAAAGTACCATAACCCAGTTGGAGGAAGCATCACTTCTTTTTGTGTGGGGCAGACAGATAATCTGTGCTGAAATCCACATTCAGCCTGGGATTGTTAATGGAAATTGAAAAGAAAATGTGGATGTGAACATAACTACCATCACTTGATGGCAAAAGAGGAATAAATAAACTGTTTATTTGTAATCTCTGGAAGGGAAAGCAAAGGCACCTTCAGCAGCTATTAGGACAGAGACCATATTAGGAGTAGTGCGAGGCAGAGCAATGCTGCTAGTGGGGACTGATTGTGCTCTGCAGCCTGAACCTGGGCTCTTGACGAGATTCCCAGCAGTGAAGTCTGTGGTTATAAGCACAAAAGATTTCCTGATTGTCACAAGTGAGTGGGAAAAAAGACACAAACCTGAAAAGGGTGGAAATTAAATAACTCTGGAAACAAATTTAGCAACCACTGTGGAGCTTCGTTTTTGCCAAACAGATATGAAACAAGCCAACCAGCCAAATAAACAAACAAACAAGCTCACAGATTTGTTTAACAAGTATAATATTCAGTCGAGTGAATTTAATTAATGCCAGGGTTTGTGAGCTGAGAATCTGGCAGTGACATCAACAGAGATTGCATTTGCTACAGTGGTACTTGTGTGCAATGGGAAACCTAAACCCTGGAGAACACTTTTGTAAACTTCTGCCTTGTGTTTCTGTTATCATCCTTTGTCAGCACTAGATTAAAGGTGATTTTTTGTATTTTTATTTCTATGAAGTAATATTCATTTAATTCACACTTTTCAAATACTTAACCTGAACTAAAGTTAAGGCTTTACTTAGAAGATAAATAAGACACAAGAGTGGGCAAATGATCATGAAGGTCATTGTCCTGTGAAACCACCAGGTACAATGAACCTGTATCTTGGTCCCACCTGTACATTTTGGATTTTGTTTATTCTTATAGCAATAAACACTTGTAAGGTTAAAACTTCCATTGCTATGGATTAGGAATGATGCTGTGTGGTTTAGACAAAGAACTCAAATTTTTGCCTAATTTCTCCTATCTCTGACCTTGAGAGGGAAGGAAAATGTTTTTTTTCTCATGAACACTTTCTCATGCTTCCAAAAAATATTGTAGAGAAAAGCGTAGGGCAAAGACAGGAGAGAAAATTAACTAAATATATATTAACGTAATAAAAACTTCTCTTTCTTTCCAAATAGCCTTTGTCTTAAGCTACAAGGAATCTACACAACGTTATGTTGTCTTTCATCTGATGGCTGCACTTCACTGGTACAAGGAGGGCTATTCAAGTGTGAAATGTTGGTTTTCTAGGCCTATTTAAGATGCTCTTGCATAGCCTCTCTGGAATCCTGGTGCACTGCAGGAAGGTGTTTATGTCTGTCTGTTTGGTGTGATCCTCAGGTCATTACAGTTGACTGGGTGAAGAGAAATTAACCCCTTGGATTAGACAGCCCCACAAATGCCCGTTTGCCTGAGGGGTCATTTCCGTTCTCCAGAGGAACTAAACTACTCAGATGTCTTTGCCAAGAGAAACACAGCTTTAGGCTGAAGGCACAACAGCTCAAGTTTATTATTTAATGCATAGTTTTCCAAACCAGTTTTCCAGATACAATATATTGGTGGATTTTTTTCATTCTCTGGCTCTTTTACCCCAAGTTTCCAGTGCAAAGCATAGGATTCAAGATTTGCACTATGAAAACAGCAGGTTTTTCATCTGAAGACACAACACACACTAATCAAAAGCATCCAGAAGTTCAAGAGAGCTTGGGACAGAGAGTTTTTCTTGTTTGTCAGTCCTTCCGAAGCACATATCAGCACTCTATTGATCTCTGACTCTATTGAATGCAATCACATTAAACAGTAATAGCCTTGTGATAAATGGTGTGGGCAAACTTAGCAGTAAGTACTTACTGTTGTTTTCCTTCTCGGTTTCTTCCCCATGTACACAAAGTGGGAAAAAATCCCAGTGCCTTTCTACCTCATGTTGGAATCCTTCTGCCAGGGATGTTCAGCTGTTTGGTGGCTGAGAAAGTCCTTTCTGGCCTTTAAAGCTGATCCAACAACCTGGGATCTGTGTTGTGACTATTTTGGCAGTGATGTGCTCCTTCAAAGGGATTGTGTTTGGTTTTATAACTCCGTTTTCTCCGCTCTCATCTATTGCCAGGGTTTTTCCATACTGCCTCCAGTGAAATTTCATAAGCAGCATTTGGATGCCCCGTTGACAGAGCAGTCCCTGCTCACTGTGTGCTATGGGTTGGCAGAGCTGAAGGAGGAGGATTTGCGCAGAGCAATACTGAAAATACTGCCAGCATTTCTCATGCTGCTGTCAAGGGTTTACCAGGGCAGTGAGGAAGAAAGAAACAGGAAATGAAAAAAAACCCCAAACGTATTCTACATACTTATGAATAGATGTGTAGCACAAGCAGGGTGCCAGAGACACAAAATCATGGAATTGTTAAGGTTGGAAAAGACCTCTAAGACCAAGTCCAACCATCAACCCAGTGCCACTGTCTCACGTTCACCATTAAACCATGTCCTCAGGTGCCATGGCTGCATGGTTTTGAGCACTTCCAGGGCTGATGATTCTACCATTTCCATGGGCAGTCTGTTCCAATGCTTTACAACCCCTTCTGTGAAAAAAACCCCAAAAGTTCCCTAATAGCCAATGTAAACCTTCCCTAATAGCCAATGTAAACCTCCAATGGCACAACTTGCTGCCATTTCCTCCTGTCACTTACTTGGGAGAAGAGACTGTCACCCACCTTATCACAATCTCCTGTCAGGAGTTGTGCAGAGTGAGAAGGTCCCTCCTGAGCCTCCTTTTCTCCAGGCTGAGTCCCTCCAGCTCCCTCAGTCGCTCCTGGTGCTCCAGCCCCTTCTCCAGCTCCATTCCCTTCTCTGGACATGCTCCAGCCCCTCAGTGTCCCTCCTAAATTGAAAACCCCAAAACTGAACAGAGAATTTAAGGTAATGTTTGGCACCAGTTGGAAGGCAGACCCATATTTGCTGGAAAATAACGCAAATACTGGCATGGTTTCTGAACACTGAACCATCACAATCCAGAACCACACATGTGTAGGTGAAACTCTGAGAAAATCCATTTCCTGGGTATGGAAGTTAGATACTTTTATATTGCCCTACGGTTGGGTGCTCAGAATCTGCTGCCTTTGAGTATCCTGTAGACTGGAAAAAATGCAATTTGGTATATTAAAAGTAATAGAGTATTCTCACTCTGTAACTTTAGGAATGTTTAGGAAGAATCCCCTGTAAGCAAGAAGGGAGAGAGGTGTCCTTTGAAGAGGCTGTGCCATTTGAACTTCATGTTTTTCCTTGTACTTGCTCCTCACCCTCTTCACTGAGATGTGGGAGATCCTAAATTGTGTCATTGGTGTAGGCTGGGCCTCCGCTCTGGGTGTTGGCAATATCTTCTCAAGCAATCAGGCAGGATATTGCCTCTTCCCTGACAAAATTCTGTGTCTCCAGGGACCAGATCTTAATCTGTTGATTTTTGTCCTTCTCTAACAACTTCAGAATGAAATTGTTCCTTTATTTGAACTGGCTGAGCAACACACTGGTAGCACCAGAAAGGTGGTGCTCTGAACTGCTGAGGTTTCCCAGAACAAGAAATAAATGTCTTATCGCATTGTCCAAGAAGGAAAACATTTTTTTTTTTACCCTGATAATAAGCAACAGGGGTTGTTCTAAAAAAGATGGAAATTTCTTTTTTCACTATATTCCACTTAGTTCTTTGTTCAACTAAGTGGAACTTTTTCCCAGTCCAAAGCAAGCATTCTGATGTATTCTGATACCTGTAAGAATGTTAGAGGACACAAATGATGAGAAAATAGACATTTGAGTCATTCGTGTGCTCAGCAGTGCCATGAGCCTTTCCTCCCTCCCAGAGACTTTGACAGAACTGACCATTTATTGGACTTTGTGACAATTCAAACACCTACACAAGCAACTGCAACAAAAAAGTAATTTTTTGCAGCTCCATAGGAATCTCTTGGTTGCTGGTCTGGCAAGGTATAATTTCAGCTCCAACTTGTTTAATTATTTGGTTCAGATCCTCTGAAGTGAAAAATGGCAGGGACCAGACTGAAAGATCTAGGATTCGCTGAAGTTTTGTGTTCATCCACACAAGTTTTGGGGAAGATTCTACAGTGGAGAAGCTGAACAAAACAAAACCTCAATTTTAAAACTTCTGCTGATGAGTTAAATAATCATGCCTAATAACATCTGTCTTACTCTCATAATCAATAATTCCCCAAATTAAAGATTTCCTGTTGCAGTATTCAACTATGTTAAATAAAAAAAGAAAAGCAAAAACTGGAAAGAACGTCTGTGTTTCAAGTAATCTCGGGAGATGGGATCAAAGTAAAAAGTTTTAACTATTGAATGCCAATATTCTGCCCTGCGCTAGCTGCATCCCATAAAAACCCATGCCAATAGCACATTCTGTTTCCATATCCATTTCCTTCACATCCTTGAATGTGTCTTCCATAATCATTAAAAATGAGAGACGGATGCAAAAATAAATTCTGACTTTGCAAACAGATGTGCTAGAGCAAGGAAAGAAAGGTGTGTAATAGTATATTCCTCCTTTGTGCTAAGGAAGGTTATCAGTTTGCTAATCAATCAAAAAGTCTGTTGTCAAATGAATTGACAGTGTCAATACAGGCAATGAATCAATACCAGCCTTAAACAGGCATTATTTTTACATTAAAAAGGAAGAAAGCTACAAAATCTCTCTGCATTGAGATCCTTTTTTAAAAAAAAGTGCCAAAATTGTTCATGAGCTATGTATATTAATTGCCTGTACCACTACTGGAAGGGGAGGGTAAGATATTTGGTTGACTGAAACAGCAACAAATGTAATTATTTTGCAGTTATTGATTTATTTTTCTCCATCAGATGGTTTTCATCATCTCCCTTTATTTCTTTTTTCTGTAAAGAGCAATGTTTTAAAGTATAATAATTTCATTCACCTCTTCCAGTAAATACATATTTCCAAGTAACTGATTGCTGTATGCATTGACTCGAGCTATTGATCAGAACACTTATTTTTATTGTTATTTCATACATGCTATTTAAGCCAAAGTGTGAAAAAATGCTACACATAAGTTGAGAAGCTGCAACTGTTCACATCTAACCCTTTCCTATTTGAATTCTTGAAGTCAGTACAGGTTCATGCAGGCTCATTTTTAAGGTTAGATTGAAGGATGGGGGCATAAGGCTGTGACACAGAGTCTTTGGAGAAAAGAATTAGTGAATTAGTACAGAGCAACAGGAGCAGGGCCCTGATCTTGACAGAGCTTCAGCTACATTTTTGTTTCTCCTTATTTGTTAGAACAGTCCCCTTACACTTGTCCAGGTGAGAAGAGCTAATATTTGTTAACCTTTCCAGTAATTTAATACTCCATGTTTACACCTTTCCTTCATCACTGTTCACATTCATATTGAAAGGTCATCTATGCCGTGCAAATTTCATGTCAAATTAAGTTGCCCTTGTTTTTCCTAGAGGGGATAAAAACAACTACAGGTTGGTTGGCAGTTCCCTTCTGCACCTGAACCCCTGGCAACAATTTCCTGAGATGTGATTATCGTCATTAACACCTCCAGCCGCATTTGTGGGACCCAGATGAGAGAGGATTTCAAGTTTCCTGGCACTGCTGGGTACCACTGAGGTGCAGACAAAGCTGGAGTGCTCTTCAAGCAGAAGCAGGAGATGAGGTTAGAAATATGAAACTGAATTACGCTGTTGCTTAAGCCTCTTCTAAAAGATACAGAAAGTTTATTTGCTTATCAGATGAGCAGCTTTTGCAACACTGCAGTTTCAGGGATGTTGTTTCCATTTGACTTTCAGGTGAACCTGAGATTCCTTAGGCACCAAAGGAAGCTGTTTTGGGGGAGATAAGCCTGGCTCTGCCCCATGGGTCTGTGTATCTGCTGTTTCACTGCCCCTGGAGACCTGCTAAATCACATATTGATTGCAGCTCCTTCTTATCTCTGAGGAGTGAGGTGGATTCAGAAGATTTTTCAGATGAAACAGTAAAATAATTTCTTACCTTTCACAGCTGTGAGGTAGAGAGGGTGCAGAATGGGCAAAGGGGCAGAAAGTGCTTGTGGCAAATTACAAAGTTCTGTGAGGGCATGGCCCATTGTCTTTCGTCAGATCCTTGCCACCAGCGACAGACTCCGGCATCCAAAGATGACTAAAAGACAAGGCAATAATTAGAGCTAGAAAAATTCTTTTTGACAAATGCTGTCTTGTTTGGAAAGCATGTCATTAATTTAATTTATTCCAGTACTTGTTGTTGTGCTACCTGGCTGATTTGTAAGCCATTATACACCAATTCCTTCTTGTTTCTGAGATCTAAAGTGAAGTAAGATCTATTCTGGTTTGAGTCACAAAATAAGACTTGAGATTAGAAGAGCACTTTTTACCTTTCCAAAGCCCTTTCATAACTGTTTAATCAGATTTATGAAAATATGGCGTTAACAAATAGAGAATTTCCTTGTTCCTGTGGGTATGGTTTCGAATACACATCCATGTGGCCCCAAATATATATTCCTAAACTGGTTAAAGTCACAGAACACCTTATAGATGTACAAACACCTTCCCTTCTCCAAAGCTTCTTTGGATATATGCAATACTCTATGTACAGTCTCAGTAAGAGGGTTGAAACTTCTTGTGTCATGATGGACTTGGAAAATATAAATAAGGCTTAGTCCCCCAATCAAAATTACTTTGGGAATTCTACCTGTTTCTACAGTTTGAAGTTTTTTTGGTTTTGTTTTTTGTTTTGTTTTTTTGGGGGCTTTTTAGGGGGGCTTGGTTTGTTGGGGTTTTTTTCCATTCATTATTTCAGGCTCTGACAGTGCTCTGAAATGCTGCTGCTGTTTGCCTTTCACAGGAGAAAGCCACACTAGAAGAGATTTACAGAAGGTGTCTTCATGAGAGCAACCTGTCAGACTTGATACAGCTCCTTCAAGACTCTGAATGTGACTTAAGTGCAAAAAAATCCCTGAGCCCACTGCAGCAAATTGACTTAGACTGAAATCAGCGGTGCACTAAAAAAAGAGAGGAGTCTTGGGGAGAGGAAAGACCTGAGAGAACCCAGAGAGAAGACAATTCGGGGGAAAATGGAAAAGAGAGGGTTACTTACTGCTGGTTGAAGCTGAGGGCACAGAGGGTTATTCCACACACTGCACGGGGAGTACAGGCAGGCTTTGAAATTAGGGAAAAAGGGAGGAACTGAAAATTTGCATTACTGAAGACTGGAGCAGCTTTCCTAGTGTGGAAAAAAAATGTATTTGTGCAAGAGGAGGAAAACAGCTCTGGAGAAGGAAGGAGGGAAGGAAAGATCAGGGAAGTTCAGGGAAGGGAAGGGAGGAAAGAGGGAAGGAAGGGAAGACAAGAAAGGAAGACAAGAAAGGAAGAAAGGAGGAAAGGGTGCGGAAGGAAGGAAGGAAAAGAAAGCTGATTTTTGTGTTTATGTCACCTCCAAAGTTTTAAGAAAGAGAAGCACACTTTTCCCAGGAACACTTGGATATCTCCTTACAAATAGGACAGGCTGCTTACACTGTCTGGTGTCCTGAGTTTATTCCTAGCAAGAAGAAAAATAATGCGTGGATGCTTGTCTTCCACAAAGGGATCCAGGAGCTAATGATGAGGTGCACTTCAGGAAGGGGGAAACATATTTCAAAGGTCATATGAGCCATTTTCCTCTGAAACTTACTTGCTATGAAAAAACCCCCAAGTTTCCTTAGCAACAAGCATTTCTTTGCCAAAGACTTGTTCTCAGAGAACATATCCATTATGGATTATTTATCCCATTTTTTCTGTGCAAGACAGTGATAACTAAAAGCATTCATTAGTGCTCAGTCCCTACATTTGCATATTGTTTTTAGCTCTTGATTATATGAACAGTAACACCCTTAATGGAAGATAGTGCAAGCTTTTATTGCTGCAGTTAAGGTAGCATGTCAGTGACAAATGACAGAAATCTATTTAAAGTGCTAATGAATCTTTTACAGAACTTCTATAAAGACTGTGTTTTTTTGTCGGTAACCCCATAAAATAATGGATTCAATTAGCATTCTGTTATTCTTTCTAGCTCTCTGAAAGCATTTCACATCATTACTTTATCTCAAACAGTTATTTATTTCACATTAGAGATAAGCAGTGCTTTTTACACGGCTAACAATAACTAATAGATGTTGATGCTCAGCCAAATTATTTTATAGACTCAGAAATTAAATACATCCAGTCACTGTCTCTGCTTTTTTAGTCTGAGAGGGAAGGCCCATTAGTAAATACCTGAAGAGGATTTTTCCTCAGCTAAGCAGAAGTCTTGGCAGGCTGTCTGTGCAGCAGTTCTGCTCAGGCTCTGCGCTCCCATTTGGCCCCCCCACAAAAGCTAAAGCACTTCCAGGAACTGGAAACTGAATTTTTAGCTGTGAGCACCAGGCAAAAGTAATTTCTTTTATCTTCCAATTGTGTTATTTACATATCATATTAAAAGCTTCAAGTGGCACTTGTTTAGATGTTTTTAGAATGATTAAGGTGTAGCAGTGGTTTTATAGCAGCAGGAAAAAGAATCCCATGTTTGTCTGATAAAAGGACCTAAAGGTGGTTAATAACATCTCCAAGAATTTTCATATTTTTTGATGATGACAAAATTTGATGACCGATAAAATGCGGATTTGGGGCACTCCTGCCCAGAAAGGGAATTTTTGAGGGAAATGCTGCTGAAAGCCACAAATAAAACTGCTTTGTATTCATGACTAAAGAATTTGCTAGCAATGAATACTTAAATAGAAAATTGGTCATGTCAGCCTCTTCTGGATAAAGAAGGAAAATCAATAGGTACATAGTTTGCTCTTTCTGTGAATGCAAAGCAAATTTTGTTGAAGGGCTCCAAGTCTCTCTTCTCCAGGGGAAAACTTGCTAGAACACAAAATTCAGCATTCAGCCATAGGAGAAAATAGTAACTTTTGAAATAGTGGGAAGAATATATTTTCAACGAAGTGGAAAAGAGATGCGAGGTCAGGAGTGGCTGTGGTTGTGGAGCGGCTGTAGCTGCCCCAAGGGACCAGTGGATGGACCTCAGTGTGGCTCCTCACAAGGCTGGACCTGTCTCTGCTTTAGTAACAAATATATTTTGGAATCAAATATCTAGGAGGCTCAGTTTTGTAGTCACCTTATGGGTATGTTTTTGGTTTTTTTGTCACAACTTTTTTCCCCTAGATTTTAAGGAACCAAAAAGTACTAAACAGTGAGGAGTGAGAAGAGTCCTAAATTTGGAAGACTTAGGTGGTGCCTGCTTTTGTTCAGAGCACCTTTTTTTCATGAGAAAATGTCATCTATATGAAGGAAGGCAAAAGCAAAAAATATTTCATTTATTTATTGACTGAAATTTCCATCTCTTTGAAACAATTCTGCAGGGAATGTGCATGGCAAAGGCAAATAGATCTGGTGACTGTTTAATATTTCAGACAGGTAAAAGAACCAAAGAATCCAGTCCTGCCTTATACAAAAAGGGGAAGAAATGCAAACCACTCTGTGACCTCATCTTGCCTCTGTGCAGTGAAAAGAGCAGCATCTGTAATCTGTGCCAGCCACGTTTCCGTAAGAAAATGCAACAAAGCAAACCAACCAACCAAACAGAAAAAACATGAACAAAAAAGCATTGTCTTGAAAATGGCCCAGTTATAGTTAACAGAAGGCAGGGGGAAAAATAATTCAATTAAAAGGCTGATGCCTTATTTTCTCTTTTAATCTTTTCAACATGGTGTCCCAAAATTAACTGCTAACACAGGCATGTAAACTTATGAGAAATGAAGAAGAAAAAAATATAATAGCGAACTCAAATATGCCACAGAAGTTTATTCTGTGTCTTCAATTCACATTCTTGTAATTTTAATGGATTTCGCTGTGGCTGGGTAGCTGCTACTATTTCTATTCTGTTAACATGAGTTAATGAAAGTATATCTAGGAAAATTTCCGTGCAAGTGCATGTGACCTTGCACTGTGATTTGAAGCCCATAAATGTGAGGTCTGTTGCACTGGTGATGTCTATTACAACTGGCAGCAAGGGTAAAGGCTATTAATCATTGCAAGATTTGAAAAGCATAAACCTGTGAAACTATTTTTTGGCTTTTTTAAAGCTAGGTTTGCATCTCATTCAAGGTAAGGAAAACCTTTGAATTAAGAAAATTTCCTTCAGTACATGGACACTATAGCGGTTATTCACTGTTTCAGTTTGTTAAGAAATATTCCATACTTTTGGGACGAGATCCATGGAAAGTGTTTTTCTGAGGTGGCTGCACACTGATCCATAGAGGGGAATAACTCAGTACAGAAAGAGAGAAACGAAAGGGGTTTTTTCCTGTCCCTTGAATGTTGACATTTATACACCTGGAATCTGCTGCAGACAAAGGTTTGTCATGAGCCCACCACAAGAAGAGAGTGTGTGATAATATTCCTGGCATTTACAGTAAGTGAAAATTTAGAATCTATATTACAGGAACAAAAAAAATTCCAAGACTGTGCATGGATTGGGCAGTTCCTTTAATACTAATAACAATATTAAATATTAAAAATATAAATTATGTTAACATCAGTATAATTATTTACTAATATTTACCTACTTTACTGAGTGAAGTTGGAATTCTTAAAAAAAAGCCTACCCACTAAATTACTAATTAAGCAGAATTAAGGTTACCACATAATTTTAATTAAGCTCGTTCTCATCTGAAATTCCACAGTCAATCTTTAATAAATTTAAAATGGCAGCACAGATTTTTGTTTGTACTTGGGGTTTGTTTTTTTATTTTTGGTTTTGGGGGGTTTTTTTGTTTGTTTTTTTAAATTGTTGGTTTTTTTGTGGTGGTTTGGTTTTGGGGTGGCATTTTAGAGTCTTTTAAGTCCTTTTTTTTCACAGAACATGAATTCACTGAAGTATTTGTGTATGAAAAGAGTGTTCAGTCCACATTTTGCTTTATTTGATAATTGCTGCAATAAATGCTTTGATAATTCAGGTGTCAGAGAGCTACTGCAGTGAGAGTGAAAGCAGAAAGAAAGAGTTCATGACGAGGGACTGAGCACGACAGGCATTGAAGGTGAGGGATGTTGAGGCTGAGGGTGGGAGAAGAAATGTTTGAAGCTGAGCATGTGAAAGGTAAGGGAAGATTTTATGTTATGTAATTATGTCCCCC
>VZRL01004250.1:14435-39214 GCA_013397895.1 Origma solitaria
CAATAATTAACGTTGATGTTACTTGAAATTAAAATAAATGAAATACCCAGAGGTCAGACTCCTCCTTCCAAAACAGCATGACATGAAATCTTCCTTCCCTTTCTTTTCTCTGATTGCCTTTTTCAGGTTCTCTTCCAGTCTCCTCAGCTTGCCATCACTGTCTTCTGGAAATGTTTGATCACTTCACCACAATCGGTCTTTCAAAAATGCAGCAGCTTATGTTGCCTTTGTAAACATTTTGGTTTTGGTTTTGTGTTTGTTTTTTCCAGTTTGCAAAAGGAATGTCCCGTTAAGGTTTTTGGAAACGAGAAACCCACGATGTTATGACTTTAAAATAGATACATATTCAGTGCCAGAAGACATCTAAGTCTGATTGAGGCACTAGAAGCTTTAAAATTTTCACAAGACTCCCAGGCAGCGGTGCAGATCCATTACCTCTATCTGTCCATCACAACAAGTGAGTTGGAAGCATCTGTCTGGAGAAGGAGGCTTGCAGGGGATATTTGTCACTTTGAATGTGATTGGTGCTATCAGGGTGTTAACCTCACTACTTGACAGCATTTCAATAGAGAGCAATATATTTCCAGGCAACAATTTCATTTGCACAAAGCAAGAATTTATTTTTTTTCCAAATACGAAGATTGTGTGGAAAAATTGAGACTTTCTGGAAGTGTCACTGGAATGGAATGATAAATACAGGAACTTGTAGCAGTTGTCAAAGGGAATGAAGTGATTTGTGTTGCATCTGCAGCTCTTGGGAACTTTGGGAGGGACAGAAAGAGCAACTACACTGAGTACTGCTAAAACACTTCCCCACAGAGCTCTTGCTCCTCAGCTCCTTACACACCAAGTAGATTAGTGAAGGAAAGAAAATACTGTTAAAACTATTTTTTAGATGGTAATTAAAAGCCAGACTTTTTATCTGTCACAGGGCTTAAGGGGCTTAGCTCTGTTCTGATTTCAAAGGACTGCAAACTGAATCTGAAAACTGACTGCAATTAAACTGTGATTTCATACATCTTTCAGAAGTAAAAGTTCAGCAGGCTTGTCAGAGACCTTAAATTCAGTATTAAAAAAAAAAAAATAGAATGTAATTCAGATTATTTTTTCCTAAGTTTGGTCATGAAATTGTGTGTGTGTGTATACATATATTTACAAAACTTAATTTTTAACTCCCTGAGGAAACATTTTGAAGTCAGGTTTCAGTCTGAGCTCCATCTGTAAGCGTTTGTAATAGAAAGTCATATGAAATCCAGCATTTACTTTCAGCTTGTCTGTATAAAAGACTATACATTTAAAATACCTTAAAACAGTAATACTGAGATGAACTCTATTTATAAGCCAGTGGAAATCTGCTTTTGATATAGGCAAAATCTCACACAAACCTGTTAAGAGAGTCAGAATCTTAATCCAGAGTCAAATTTTGTTGAAGCAGACCTGCATAATGAGCTAATGGGAAGCACTCTGAAACTCATGTTTTTGTCTATTCCATTAATATTAATGGAAAACAAAACAAAGAAAAAAACAACAAACCCTCAATATTTGATATTGGTTAGATCTCCCCATTCCTTGAAAGAATTTCTGTCTCTTATGAGATGTTGGGCTTAACTTCCTTTAAAACAGAGTTCACACTCTAGACAATTCCAATATGCATGAGGGATTTAGCTTACATTACTTTATGTCTTCTGCTCCTGATTCCATCCCTGCCTCCACGTTCGTTCTTTGTTGTGGAAGAGAGCTACAGAATTTTGTTCTGCATTCTGTAACACGCTTACTTTTATTTCCCTTAAGCCAGCTGCCTAAGTGATTACTATATTTTCTGATAAGTGCTGTAAATCCACCCAAATTATTGAGTTTTTAGTTATTTCCTCCCAGTTAAATTGTTAACTGTGATGTTCAAACATTGGTTGTTTTTTTCTCTATTAAGAGAAAAATAAAGCAAGCTAATAGGCACTGTAAAGAAAAGAACTAACAGTTGCCACAGGAGGTCTTTCTCTCTTGTTTTCTTTAAAAGTGGTAGGAAATCTGGCAAAACTTCCAAATATGTTGCCTTTATTTGTGAATGTTTAGCCCAATTATTTTGAGTACAGTCCCTCACAGAGCTGTAACTATGCCTGCAGGGACGTCATGGGGATTTAAAGTATATCCCTCGATGTGAAGAGAATATATAGATTTGAGAAGTTCTGAGAATCAGAGGATTGTAAAAGAGCTTGGGTTGGGAGGGACCTTAAAGAAAATCTCATTCCACCCTCTGCCATGGGCAGGGACACCTTCCATGATCCCAGGCTGCTCCAAGCCCCAGTGTCCAACCTGGTCTTGGACCTTTCCAGGGATCCAGGGGCAGCCACAGCTACTCTGAGCAGCTGTGCCAGTGCCTCCGCACCATCACAGCCTCAGGGGACTTATAAAAAGGAGGAACAGAAGTTGTCCCTTTTCTCCAGACTGAATGAGCCCAGCTCTCTCAGCCTGTTGGCTGAGATCAACAAGAACACAATTTTTATTATATCAATAAAATGTCATTCTTTTTCCAGTGCTGATGTTCTCACTACTTACCCAGCTCTAGTGGTCTGTGTATTATTTAGTCATTTTACATTGCCCTGGAAAAACACTTTTTTTTTTTTTTCAGTGCTGGATAAATACTTAGAGAAAAAAAATCCAACCAACAGGTATTTATGTAAAATACAAGCTTGTTACTGCATTCTATATTTGTCTCTTTTTAGAATTGTTCATGATGAAGGAAAAAAGAACACGTTAAAAGCCTCTTGAGCACATAAAAAGCCTAAATATCCAGTAGATTAAAAGGATTAAGGAATAAATTGATTGTTTTGGTTCTTATGTTGCTAGTTTAAGTTTACACAACAATATTCATATGTTAGAAGCAAGTCATGCTAATGATGGGATAGCTTTCTTGAGGAGCTCTGAGGGTTGATATCTTTTGGAGATAATTGAGAACTTGAAAATCAAAGCATTCATAGACTAAAAGCACAGAACATCCCTGTTGTGAGTGAATACAATTGACATAAACAGAAAGAAAAAGGAAGGGCTCTTAAATCCCCACTTTGTGCCAAAACTACTTTCATCCTTTTTACTTTTTCTGCCTACTTCAGCCTTTTTTATATTGTAAACAGTGAAGATTGTTGGTTTTTTTTAAATTTACAAGTCTTTGCAAAGCGCTCTCTTCCCTAAAACCCACACCGTCTGAAACGCGGGGCTTTTAGGATGCCTGAATGCACAGCGCAGCAACTTCACAAACTCCGCCAGCTACTGCCCCAAACTCTAAGGCAGACAGCTCCATCCTTTTGTGGTTCATGACTGCCCTCTCAGCACACCCATTTCAGCTCTGAAACACAGGATTTTGAATTGTTCTCTCCAGCATGAGTTCAGAGCAGTCACCTATGGATTCAAACCACTGGAATCAGCAGCAAGGTCTGCACACGCAGGTGATCACAGATTTTTCCAAGGGTAAGGCTCAGCTGGTGTGAATTTACTGCCTGGTGGTACAGATTGCAACTTTTCCAGTTAGGGATTTCTTTTTCTTCCTCTTAAATGGACAAAACATTTTTGTGAATGGCACATTAGAACAAAAATTGAACCTCGAGGTGTTAAAGTCTAAATTTAAAACTGATGCATAGGCAGTCTGCTACCAGGAGTACTCCTTTTGGCATCAGCTTTAAATTCACATTAATTACACTGAAATGAATAACTGCTCCTGGAGTTCCAGCAGTGGAAGATTTTGCTCCAATCTTTGCCATATTTTGACTGAAAAATCATAGCCCTGAATGTAAGTTTTAAATATTAATATGGAATTTAAGTATACATGAAGGGAACTGCTTCCATATGTTCATATTATGAATCTAATTCCATTTTAGTAGAATGAGCCACAAAGAGTGGGCCTGTTTCACTGTACCATTAATCTCAAAATGCTGGTAGTGGAATTTAACTGCCTGCATTAAAATTTAAGGCTCACTTTCTATTTCTGTCTTTCAATGCAATTGGATCTTTTCCCCGAGTGGCAAGTGCCAAAACCTATTTACATTGCACAAGGAACATAACCTTACACTCATGCGACATCTGCATCACATTTCATGAGACATTCCCGAAGAAACAGCTCCCAGGTCTGAAATGGAGAGATTTTAAGCTGTAGAGAAAGGAGAAGGAAAGGAGCAAAGATGTCAGTTCTGTGTCGTTAAAGTGAATGGAAATTTGAGTTCAACATCAAGGAAGGGCTCAACAGTGAAACTCAAGGTAGTCAGAGTCCCCAGACCTGGGCAGACAGAAAGGAAACCAACTGTAGACGACTAAAGATGGAATTAAAAACACAGGGAAAGAAAGCAAAGGTGTCTGGTGGTCATTTTCTGGGATGGTGGAGAAAAGCAGGCTTGATAGGAAAATACAACAGTTGCCTCAATTAATTGCAAAAGATGGAACAGATTATCAGGTGTCGAGAAACAAAAATGTTGTCACCTGGGACGTGAAAACCACCTAAAGTCTCTCTGTCCACCAGGTTGTCCAGTTTTCTATCTTTCATGAGTTAAGCCCTCGACTCTTTCACCAAACTCCGTCTCTCCTCTTTCCCCAGCCCGTTCAGCCCCTCAGGGTCTAAAATGTTGAGACAGGGGGATGGAAACAAAGAGGAAGACCAAAGGAGTGAAAGAAGGTGCATGAAGTGTTAGTAGGCTGTTCCTGATGTGATGCCAACAGCTTCAGCCTGAATTTTTCGGCCGACTAGAGTTGTCATAAGTGATTAATAAAAAAAGAAAAGAGGAGGGAATGTGAGAGCAAAGAAGAAGAAACAGACTCCTTACAAGGCATGATAAAAGATAATGCTGTAGAACATAACAATATCAAATATTTTTTTTATTTCTGGCCATCAGTGAAAGCCATATCTGCCTGTATTCTTAGACAGGCAATTTATTTTCTTAACATATTTCTATAAAATATTCATTTTTCCCATGCTAGCACAGGGTCTGCAAGTTGTAGTTTATTAAAAATCCTAGAAGTAAAAAATGGAAGTAATGAATTTTTAAACAACTGTATTCTCTCTGAAGATGATCAAACAGAGTTTACTAGGCAGAAAAATAGTATTAAAAATGCAAGTAAGAAATCAAAATCAAAATCAATTAAGCAAACACTTCTAAATGGATCCTCTTAACCTCCTTTTCTCAGCAATAAAACTGATCAGTGGGCCAAGTTTATGCTTTTAAATGACAATTTTGCTTATTCATTCAAGATTTTTTTTTTTTTTTTACTCTTTTCAGTAGGTCCTCCGTTTGTAGCCCTCTAAGCAATGCAATAACATGATTACAAACAACCTTTCTTGGGTCCTGGTTTGTGTCATATTTCTTATGCATGGAAGGCATGGGAGGGAGGTTTGAGGAACAAAAGAAAAGCAGGGTAAAAAGTCACCCTTCAAACCACATTCCCTCTTCAGCTTGGACTCCCACTGGCTCTCGGCACATGTGGTGCCTGAAGTCTTTTTATTTCTGTACTCTGCTACTGCAGAGAGTCCAGAAAAACTTGACTCTCCATGATGCCAGGTAGGATTTCTCTCCAGTGCTCAGTTTCTGTTGTTTTAGATCTTTACCACAAAGATCAGGTAAATGCCTGGTGCAGATTATGGGAGAAAAATGCTCCCCAGAAATATCAGCACTGCTTATCTGGATGTGAGTGTTTTACCACAGCAACGAAAAATGTTTGCTGTCTTGATTTTAGGTGCTCTTGCTTTTTTCAAAAAGCTGAAACACCCACTAAGACCACAGGGGCTGCTCAGGTCAGGGACATGACCAGAGAGAAAAGGACTTTGACATTGGTTCAGTTGCTTTGTCAGGCAGATGGCACAGAACCAAAAACATCTAGGATCATCCAATGACAAATCATCCAACAAATTTCTAACGAATTGTCTCTAATACACAAAAATTGGAGTTTTGTTGACCCTTTTGCGTTGTGAAGACAGAAAAAAAAGTGATGTGGCTACACAAACGAAACCAAGGTGTTGGTTTTTAGCCAAAAATTTTCATGCCTCACTGCTTTTCCAGAGTCAGCTCACAGAAGATTTAAGAATGTCGTTGCTGTTCTTTCTTCCCTGGATACAAAAAGTTAAAAACATACAGAGAAAACCATTCCTGCTGCTCTTGTCTTAACTTTGTTTTGTTAGAAGATTGCCTCAATATCTACTGATAATGACGCCAGCTCCCATTACTCTTCTAACAGTCAGAAGTGATAATAAGAGAAAATAACTGCAGTAACATCAATGTTTTTTGAAAGGCCTTTGGTGAAGAAAGGACTGTGTGGTTTGAATGTAAACATTTGGTGGCTTTCACCAGTTAAAACACTTGTAGATCCACGATCCCATGGACCTGCAGATCCAATGGCACCATACTTAAATCAAGTTTTCCCTTGTGGATATAATGTGTATTTCAGTCCTTGTTGCACTCACATTGTCACCAAAGCTTCACAACAGCATTGAAGAGGACAAGTAAAAGGTTGAAATTCAATCAAAATGGAGGAATACTTTGCTGTGATGAAAAACCATGAAAAACAGCCTTTTGATTTTGAAAGCTAAGACTGCTAATGCAATCTTCCCCAGTCACCTTCCACTTTCAATGCAAAAGATTTTTTATGCATTGAAAGTGGAAGGTGACTGTACAATAAATAAATCCACAACTTTAGGCCTGATTGTCAGTGAAGACAGTAAAGCTTCCACTTTAACATGAACTCCAGGTCAGGAAATTAATTAGTTGACAATAAGCGAGAAATTTTAAATCCTTGTGCAAATTATTCCACCACGGCATTTGAACATCTTTGCTAGAGCATGACAAAAAAATAACCAAACCACCTCTTACCCCAAGAAGAATGTCATTAAAACCCAGCAGATACATGTGCAGCATAACTGACCACAATAATTAGAATTTCCATGAGACCATTATGCCTATGGATACAACTGTGGACATGGAATATTTTATCATAGCAAGTAATATCCATTTAGTCAGCATCCTGCATAAGCTGAGCACTTCAATAATAGTCTGGTTATGTTTCTACCCACTAGTTTGGACACTGGAGGACAGGGAAAAAACCTAGAGGGATGAAAAGTGTAAAATACAGTTTAAATTAATATGGACAAAGAAAGTATGACTTTGACACTTAACTTCAAATCTCTTCCCCATTCTTTCTGCATGAAAAATTATATTTCTGAAAGTCTTGTAGCATTTATATTTTATATTTTTCAACCCACGAGCACAAAGAAAACTCTGTTTGCAATACCTAGTGAATAGTAAATGGTATTTTTCTCTCAGTATGATAGAACTCCTTTTGCTCTTTATTTACTGTCTTAAACTTGATTTGCAATTACCTTCTCAGCTGAGCACCAAATCCATTTTTCCTCCTCAACTGCATTCCCCAAGTAGATGCTGAGTAATAATTCCAACAAGTTAAATTGCTAACATCAAACCAGACTCAGAGGGAGACAGATAGTCCCAGTGCTCTGGAACTATCACTTGCTTCTGTTCTCTAATTGCAAAATATACTTCAATGTCTCTTTTTCCTCCTGCTCTGTAAAGGTACAGTGCTGTTATGGTCCTGGGCAGCCTGCTCATGGTTCTTTGGTTTCCTGCTCCAGAAAACTTCTTGTTGGCCACAAGACATTTCACTGTAGTTGAATAGAAAACAAGAAAGCGAGTATAATATAGTATTTTACTGGTTTTTGGTGTTTGGGGTTTTTTGTTGTTGCTTTTTTTTCTTTTTGGGTTTTTTTTTGTTTGTTGGTTTTTTTGGGGTTTTTTGGTTTTGTTGTTGGGTTTTGGGTTTTGTTTTTTTTTTTTTGGTTGGGTTTTAAAAAAAATTTTTTTGTGTGTTTTTAATTTTTTTTTCTTATTTTTTAAATATTTGTGTCCCAGCCACACTAAAGTATCTTAGGGTCAATGTATTGGGACATCACAGCCTCTTCCATTGGCACCCCATGGAATTCAGGAGGCACCACACTCTCTGCAGCTTCCTGAAGGTACAAACACCGTGTCACATTGTGGTCTGTAATTGCACCAAGGCAAAGCAAAACCACATCTAAGTGTAAGTCTTCTGCCTGGATTTAATGTCTCCAGGTAAAATTTGGTCTTTCTGAGGAAAAGAAACAAGAAGAAGCTGAAAGCTTGATTTAGAAACACCTTTGTTATCAGACTTTCTACCAGCCAAATGCTTTTCCTCCTCTCCCCATCCAGCGCCCTCTCCCTTCCTCCCTCCCTCCCTCCCTCTTTTCCTCCCCCCCAGCTCTCTCTTTCCCATTCTGTCAATATCATTATAATCCATGCTCCATTTAACCCAGCCTATTTCATTAGGTTTCTCCCAGGACCAGGCAACATAAAAATTAAATCTCAGGCTCGGTTTGAGTATTGGCTTGCCTTCATTTTTCTGTGAGTGGAGCTGGTGCCCTGACAGGTTTCTGTCTGAATTGCAATGCTGCAGAGCAGAGTATCTCATTATCCACCCAGCAGGTTTGCTGTTAGCAGGGGCAGCACTGCCTTCTTTGCATCGACCTGTTTCCAAAGTTTCAGTTCCCTGCAGTGACAGTTTTCACTCTGAATCCACAGCTGAGAAAAAACAAGTATAAACAATTTTTTTCTTTTTTTTTCGTTTCTTTTTTTTTAAAGCTAGACAATTCTTAAAAACATCACCCAAATTTCTTAAACTATTTTATGTACAGGCATCTAGCAAAAAAAAAAAAAATCCTTTTTACATGGCCAGCTTTCAGGGCGGTCCTTGCACAGGCATTTTATGTAGAATTATAGAACTGTCTACTTTACAGCAACTAAGAGTACAACACTTTATAAGCTGTTGTCAACATCAGTGCTGCTTCTCCAAAGTGGTATGGCAATTAAAGTGTATTCCACAGTGCACTGTCGATCAGAATTTAAATATAAAAGCATTTGCAGCATGTAGCAGCATTTGGGAAATTTACATCTACCGTGATGCATTATTTGAAATTCCCTGAACTATAGCACTGAGAACATACTTTTATGGTGTTATCAAAGTCATGGAAATGGCTGGTTTACTCTAATTATGTAAGTCTAGTCTGTCCCCAGAACAAGCACAAGAAATAGGAAATATTTCCATGACACAGCAGTTTGTTCTCTTTTCTGACTCCATCCCTTTGTTCATGAGCTGAGCCAATTGGTGCAGCTCAGCCAACACATATTTATTACTTATGTATTAAAATACTTATTCCTAATCTTATTTTACAAATATATTTCAACTATTAAGCAACACTTTCACATTGGTGAGGGACAAGATATTATTATAATCATCTTGTCTACCTTTATTACTGCTTATTATGATCCCTGTATGCTGTAACTAGCATCTTAATATTCCTGTGCCATGTTTGTGCTGCTCACACAGCTCACACTATTGTTCTGCTCTTCCCATCCACTATTTCTAACAGGAACATTTGCAAACAGAAAAGGACCCATTTTGCTTTAGTGTCTTTCACGAAATCCATGCCTAGACAATTTGATGGGTAACCTATTCTTACACATATCTAAAGTGAAAACATGCAAGATTTTAAAAAAATTGTTCAGGGGGTGATTTTTGCTACCAGGGACTAAAATCCTTTAAAAATACTGATAACCAACAAAGTATTTAATAAATTGTTTGGTTTATTATTATGAGATATGCTTCTGAGGTTGAAAAGAGGCAGCTTTTGCCAAATATAAGGAGCATGAAAAAAAAAGAGATGTATGAGATAGAAAAAAAAGGAGAATGAACTGTGTGTTTTATATGTTTTGCGCTAACACAACTGTGTTGCTTGATCACATTTTACAGGGCAGTAGTTTTTTGACTGGAATGCAGTGAATTGGAGTTGGACCCAATATGTTTTCACTCTGAAGATTCTTACACACAGAATGGCATGAAAATTATTCCCTCCATAGGTAAATGTGCAAGGATACAAACACAGGTGGGCTGCTCTTAAATGCGTTTAATTCTTAGCCTAATGCAGCATCCATTGCTCCCTCAAACCCTTTAATCAGCCATTGCCACTCAAACCCATCATCCTCAGGGGTTTGTGAAGGTACTGATGCTGATGGTGGGGCTGTAAACATCATAATGTCCCAGGTATAAAGATCTCAATATACCTCATGAATGGGTGGTGGAGGAGGTGCTTATTCCCAAGGGCTCAAAAAAGACAGAAAGGCAATGGTCTAGTGCTGACTTCACTATAGTTCTTTCCATAAAATTAAAAGTCAGGATCCTGTGTAGAATCTGCCTAAAAGTTAGGATCCTGGCCAAATTTTGTAGCCTAGCCCTTTTTTCCATGAACAGTTCCCAGGACAGCTGAATCTAAAAAATTATTCATTGGAAACACCAGCTTCTGTGTACATCACTGAACTCATTTTTAAGAACAAGGAATTGAAACTTATTCAGGCCTCAGAAACACAGACCTTATCTTCTCAATGTGTTTTTCTCCCAGAGGAAAGCCACTCTCTGTTAAGGAATGTTTTAATGCTGGGAAGTGAAATGAGAGAGGAACATCCTGTGGGAGCGTCCTGTTTCATCAAAAAATGCATAAAGGAGTTAACAACTCCAGGCTGTAAATACTGCTCCTTTCTCAAAATAAAGCCAAAACAAATTGAACCGTTAATTGAAAAACTTATCTGATCCAATGCTTTACAATGCAGTTTAATTAAGATGATCCTCCTTTTCTGCTGCTGTCTGGGTTGATCTATGGATTTATAGCTCTCGTTGCAAGAGCAGAACAGGGAAGGAGGAAAACACCACTGTGTGGGAAACCTAAATGCTGCAGTGGGACACACAGAGTTATCAGCTGATTGGGACAGGAATTCTGCCAAGCGCTGAAGAGATGCAGAAGCACAGATCCTGCCTGGCTGGTGCCAAACTAGCCCTGTTGTCTCATCCACCAAGCTCCACTAGCCCAGCAGCTTCTGGCAACAATCTGTCATCATGATAGGCTAGAGCAGACTCAGTTCAGAGTCCCCAAATTCTTCCTCTTCAGAAGAAGAGCTGACATCCATGTGCTCTCTGTGTTGATGAACTGGTGTGAAATCCCCGCACCATTCCTCCAGACATCAACTGACTGTGGCATCTGGAGTGGAGCAGTCACGGTTGTCCCAGGGAGATCTTACTTTCTTGCCATCTTGATCTGCTTCTGCTTCCCCAAATAACAGATTTGCACACTGCAGTTTCAGATCCCACTAAGCCCTAGCAATAATTTACTGCATAACACTGTGGGATCATTGCCACTCTAAAAGAAAAAGAAGAGGGGGGGCAAAGGAAAGGAAAAACTTAAGGGTACTATAGAGATCTCTACATTTCCCCAGTCTAATCCACATCAATATTGTGGCAGGATTAACAGGATTTATAGAGTAATGATCATAATATCCACCAAGAACATAACAATGTATTACTGTTACTGTCCTTGTCAGCAAAACAAAAAAATTCAGGCCCTCAAAGAAAACCTGGGCTTGAAAGACTGTGTATGGGGAATTTTATGAAGAACTGTTTTCTTATGCAGTCTTTACACTCCATGTGTTTGGGGAGAAGATGGAAGCAAAGGCAGTTAAAGAAACCTGTATATCCATCTTCCCTCAACAAGAGGAGAAAAATCTGTTCCCAGAGCTCTTCAGAAGGCTGACGAAATGTACCACAGCCAGACGCGGGCTGGGACTGTGCTGTTCTCTCATGGAGACAGAGTTCTTTACCCTCAAAACACTATCTTTTCTGCTCCCTCACACCACCAAAAATATTTTTATATTACATTGAAGTATCTGTCAAGTTGCTTGACTGCTGCAATGACATAAACTGACTCAAACAGTGTCTCAGCTGGACAGGCTGAGTCTGCTTCCTTTGGCTTCTTTCAATGCAGTAATTCCTGTGGGAGCTCCACACCTTTAATCAATTATATGTTTTACTTTAAGTGAGATTGCACTTCAATTATTGGTGATCTTAATCTGACCTATAAACTCTATTAACATATTTCTGCTGGTAATCCATAACCTGAAAGTTTGGCAATAAATTAAAAATTGGTTATCCTGTTACTACTATCTGGAAATGTTGTAAGCTTGCTGTGCATCATAACGAAAATGTTGATTTATTTCCCAAAAATGTGTAGGTCTTTTTCAGATAAAAAACTGTGTGTTGCACATCAGTTCTTAGAACAGATAAATCTCCAAGGGCTACTGACCTAAACCAAGCATGGATGTTTTCACACATCTGCTTAGTGCCAGTCAGGTGGTGCTGTCTGACTGATTATGTTTTGTATAGCAATTAACACCACAAATGTGGAAATCTTGCTTTGACTGACTGGTAACTAAATTAAAAATTACAGTGCCTGATAGTGGACAAAAAAAATTTGTCTTGTGATAAATACCTTGGAGATCTTTATGTGCAGTATGTATTTCTGAAAGTGGTGATGATATAAAATTTATGTGTGTGTTGCAAATGTTTGGTGGTTGATTGTTTGATTGTTTTTTTTTTTCCAGTTCAATTTTTCTATGACTGGCGAGGGCCATTTTTTAATATTAACCTCCTTGGGAATGAAAAGAATGATCTGACACGTAAGTACTTCTCCTCTCTTCCCCTGACACTCATATACTAACATAAGAGCCAAATTTACAGGGGTTTTTCTGATGTGTAAATGAGCAGATGGAATGTAAAGGAGGGGAAGAACTGAGCTCATTTACTTATATGCAGAAACTTTTAAGCAAAGTGTGAATTGACCTAAAATGTAGACAGCAGAGCAAAGGCAGCAAAGTGTGTATTAGATGTTCAAACAAGCTCTAGATATCAACCTACATGCTATAACCATATAGCACACTCACTATTAAATTATCTAATTTATCTTTAGAGCTGTGTTGGGCTTGTGTTCTGGATTAGACACCATGGTAATTGCCCATGCATTTGTTTGTATAATCACACTTCCCTCAGTTGTTGTGGGTAGGATGAGTCCAAATGTTCCCACATGTCACTGGGATTGAGAATTGCTGAGGCTTGGAGCAGTCATTAGTCCCTCTGGGGTTTTGTTCTACATTTTTTTACAACTGCCTCAGAGAAAACTTCAGTTTCCATCTGTCTTTGCATCTGGAAAGATGAGCTGCAAATCCTCTGTTTGTTTTCAATCCTCTTTGTTTTACACTGCCAGACCAATCCTGAGAAGTCCTAAGACCACACCACTGGAGGCTTTGAAGAAAGGGATTGCGAGAGTGAATTCGACTAACGATTCCAGGGAAAGCATTGTGGGAGCAAGCGGTGACTCTACCAGCCTTGTAATAGCCTGTGCTGCTAGAAACACAAACGGGAGCATGTGGTGTGAGCTGATTTCCCAGGAGCTGGTGGATTTCATTTATAGATACAATCTATTGCTGTAATTGGAGCAGCTGTTTCAAACACAGGTATGGCTCATGAAAAATCTGCTTCTGCTATTACAGGGCAGTTTCCATGCCAGCCAGAGCTTGTGCATAATATTCCACACAACGATTGTTGTGCAGAACATAAGATAAGCAAATACACCAGAGGCAATGAGCTGACATTTAATGTTCTTATATATATTTGCTTATTTATTAATTTTTTTTACAGGCTTACTTTTTTTTTAAAAAAATCTACATTCGAGTCTTCAGCTTTTCTCTGCCTATCAGTGCAACAGCAAACAGAGCATTTTGGAATCTTTTAAGTGTTCAATGCAGCTCTGTGCTGCTTTCATTTATACCCTAGACATGGATTTCTTTATTGTGGATCCATTCCCATTGTCCCTGAAAAAAACAACTTTCCCATGACAGGAGCACGGGCAGAGCTACATTTTTTATAAAGGACTGAGGTTTTGTGGGAGTCAAGGTTGATGTATGGGGCAGCTTTAAGATTAAAGCACAACAGATCAATTAAAAAGCTGCTTGAGGAATTTTGCCTATTTTTCACAGTAAGATTGGGCATAAATTATTCTCCTCTCCACAACTCTTTAATCTTTGTTCACAAAACATAGGTAAACATTTTTCACGTATTCCCCCCTGAGGAGGTGCAGCTCCAGGTAGATCTTACAGGAAAGATCTGGAAAGTATTTCAGAAAGAAATGAAAGTATTTCTTGTGCTCCTGACACAAGTTTGTTTTTTTTTTCCTGAATGAAGGTAGCAACAAAACAGTGGCAAATGTGCATGAACCAATCTGCATAAACATTTGCACCTAAATTCTGTGATGCTTTAGGGGGAAAGTTTCAACTTTTCAGTGTAGGTCTAATTCTGCACATTCTGACATTGGTAATAAAGCAACAGTAACTGGACTGCTGATCAGTACTTCCAAAAAAATATATTTCTTTGATGCCATGATTTCACTCTCTGATTCATAAAAAAATTCTGCACCAGCAGCACAATCAAGTGATGTTGAACATGAAATCACATATCCTTATCACTTGAATGAAATGAAACAGATATTTAAGGTTAGCAGAAGACCCCTGTTCTTTTTTTCACCAGTGATAAAAGGATTTCTCCAAGCAAATAAGGGAAAGAAGCACAGTATAAGTTTTCTAGTTTCCAGGTAAAATTTGTTTCTTCCCAAAACCGTGTATTAGGGCATTGAAAAGAAAAATACAGTGTTCTTTTCTTTTTACTGGATATTAAGTGGGTACATTTGTATTCCAGCAGAGAAGCCTAAACTGTGATTAATTCAACAAGGCATATACTAAACAAATCACTGGCTGTGGGAAAAAAAAAAAAAGCAAACAAAAGGAATAACAATTTCCAAATAAATGCACATGTACAGAGGCCATGGATGCCAGACTGATGCCTGGGACATGACAATCAATCCACGTTCGTGGCTGGTGCTCGTCCCACTGCTGCCAATGCCCTGGATGTGGCAGGACTCCAGCATTTGTTGTTGTCTGGCTCTATCCCTTGAAGTCTCCAGAGCCCCATGGGGACTCAGCCATGACCAGGAGCACAGCCTGAGCTTGTCCCCTGGCTGAGGACACAGTGGCCACAGCAGGTTTTGGCCCTTTTAAACAGTGTGTGGTTCTGGGTGGAGTCTGTAGCCGGGTGTGCCACCTGGAGCAGGGGTAAAACAACCCCAAATTTGTTATTTGCAAAACTATCGGGGTGGATGGAGAAGGGGCACCAGGCTGTGCTTGGTGCTGAAGAACCTGAAACAAACCTGACTCATCATTCCTGAAGTTAAACGTCCTGAGGAAGAGCAAACTGCCTCATAAAGTACCTGATCAGAGAGCCAATGGGTTCACATAAAAGCTACTGAGGTGACACAGCTGGCTGGGAGAAGTAGGAGTGGCAGCCTTAATACTGTAAAGTCCCAGTCCCACTCTTGAACATCAGCGACCTCTAACACACCCCTTCCAGCGTGGAGATTCCTCCCTTGAGCAGGGATGTCACTCAAGGCTCCTCCTTGAGTCTGATATTTGCCCACAGTCATTGGTGTGGGTGAGTGTATCGATATCTACTTGATTGTTTCTTGCCAGCTTTAATATTGCTTCAAAAGTAGTGCATTATGTTAGTAGTTGCAGCTACCTCTGCTGTGTAGTAAATAATTCTGATGAAGGGGTTTCGGTCTAATTATGACCATAATCAATTTAAATAAATTAATTTTTTTATATAAATGTATTTGGTATGCCATCCTTAGTCCAGCAGGACAAAGTGACATAACGACTCAATTATACCTGAATAACTCCTTAAATATAAACTATTGCCTAAGTTTGGGGCTAAGATTGGATGCATCCACACCGACACTGCTTTGTGAGAAGGAGTTTGGAATGCCAGGGGGTCCTTTCTGCACCTCAGACTCAACAGGAACTGATGAACTTTATCTGAACCTCCCACTGTCCCTGCAGCAGCTGTTTGCCTACACTTCAGGTTAAACTTCAGAGAATGATTCCTGCCAGTGCTGGGACTGGGTTGAGAGCTGGTTTCAAGAAACTGGATCCTCCAGAGGTGGGGAAGGGTTGGTTTTGTTAATGAAGTTATAGAGAACAGAAAGAAAAAGAGCAGCCAAGTGCAATAGTCATGAAGTCATCACAGAATCACAAAAAGGTTTGGTTTGGAAGATACCTTAAATGTCACCTAGTACAACCTCTCTGCCATGGGCAGGGACACCTTCCACGACCCCAGGTTACTCCAAGCTCCATCCAGCCTGGCCTTGGACGCTTCCAGGGATGGGGCAGCCACAGCTCCTCTGGGTGACCTGTGCCAGAGCCTCATCACCCTCACAGGGAACAATTTCTTCCTAATTTCTAGTCTGAACCCTGCCCTCCTTCTGTTTAAAACCACTGCCTCTAATCCTGTCCTTCCATCCCTTGTCCAAAGCTCTTCTCCAGCTCTCTTGGAGCCTCATTAGGCACTGGAAGGGGCTCTGAGATCTTGCTGGAGCCTTCTCCTCTCCAGGCTGAGCTACCCCACCTCTCTTAGTCTATCTTCATACAGAGGAGCTCAAGCCCTCTGACCATCTTTGCGAAAAATATCTTCTAAATCGCACAAGGATGTGCAGGATAACAAAGATCCTGGGGTTTTCTGTTGTGTGATGCCTTTTTCTAATCCAACAAAGCAAAAAATCTGCACCAGCAGGACAATGTTTAGTCATTGTACGTAAATGGTGACATTTCACATCCCTACAATTCTGGAATTAAAACTTCTCTCACAGGTCAGTAAGTGCAAAAAGGTTTTTTTCTTTCCTCCCTGCCACTGAGATAGCTTTCTACTCAGCCATGTTTGCTATTACAATCACCTTTACACCGACCAAGGCAAAACTGGTGCAGTGGTTTTATGGGCAAAGCTGGAGTTTGCCTTTAAACTTGGAGAAATGTCTCACACATCACAGAAAAAGTGAAAGAGGGGCCATGCTTTGTATTATAAATTGTTTATTGATAATACTTATAATGCATGTAAGAAGTTAGTTGAGACACTATTGCAAAATTGTACAAGAAACCTTACAGACCAGGGGAAGAGAAAACCCCAAGAAACACAGGGAAGCTTGTGGAGAAATGCTCCTGAAGGCAGAAATAATCTGGGCACAATTTATATCCATTATATCCTTACTCCAACCACAGCATAAGTGACACAAAAATAGAAAGCATAAATTGGAACAGTCCTTAAACACCCATATACTTGTTTAACTGGATTCACTGTTAGGAATCAGAAGTGGGTTAGTTCATTGCTCCTGAGCTTCAAATGCACAAAGAATATTGAATCAGGTTTAAAACTGAATGAGGATACCACGAGCCCTAGCTGGCTCTTTATTTAGCGTAGCTTAAAATTAGGCATGTTTTCAAGTGCCTGCCTGAATCATGGCCCTTCTGCTCAGCAGTATCAACTATTCACCCAATCTCAACTTAAGGGGGAAAAAAAAGGGGGGGAAAGATTTGAAAAATGTCATCCTTCTTTCAGGCTTTACTTCCTGCAATTAAAAATACCCTCATTTAGCTTATTTTGCTGTTACAGAATCCAAGATATTCTGGCCATGAAAAAATAGTCCATATAAAATGGAGCAGGAGCAAAACACCAGTTAATCAGCTGAAAGTCTTAATTTGGAAGCAAATCAATTTTCACAATTTGTCTTGAGAAATATACCAATCAAGAATCTGTTCTGTGGTTTATTCAGGTAATTAATATAAATTAAAAAGCAAAATAACTGGTTATTACTATCATTAGCATTATTATTACATTCATAGTTGCCATTATGGTTATTAAAATTTACCTCTTTCTCTCTCACCATCCAGTAGAGTCCTGTGCCTTAGCACATATTTTCTGCTGTTTCCAAGTATTTCCCATGTTCTGAAACTCCTTGAAACAGAATTAGAAAAGACCTGAAGTGATCATCCCTGTTTGTCCATCCTTTTCCAAAGCAGATTCAGCTGTACTTAAAAAACTTGCGGCGAGATAAATGTTCAACCTCATGAAATCAGCTTCAGCGAATCAGATGCAGAATCAACACCAAAACCAGCTTTTAAAATTGAAGTGGGGAAAGGAGAGGAGTGGAGGCTGCTGGTTTTTTGTGGGTTTAATCCTTGTTAGTTGAGGAGGAGTTGTTTAAGAAACAACTGGACATGGCACTCAGTGCCGAGGTCTAATTGACAAGGTGTTGTTTGGTCAAAAGTTAGACTCCATGATCTTGGAAGCATTTTCCAGCCTTACTGGTTCTATGATTCTATATCTAGCTTGTGCATCAGTTTTGAGAAATAAATATTAAGAAAAAAAAACCAGGTATCCAATAATTTGTCATATAAGCGCCTTACACCTGGATTTCAGCAAGGGACTTGTTTTTAAAAAACAACTTGCCAGACTGAATTAACATCTATAAAGATTCCAACCTGCAGTCTATAAGAAGTATTGCAAGACAGGTGGCTTTGAAAATCAAGGCCATAATCTTGATAATAAAACTGTAAGATTTGTTGTTAAGTTCCATATTTCTAAGTTTTAAAAAACTTCCTCCTGTAATTCAAAGAGCCAAGGTCCACCTCTCACAGTGCAGGGTTCTGCTCCCCTTGGAACGTTCCTGCTTTTCCAAATGGTGCTGCTCCTGCAGAAAGAACCTCTGGTCCCAGCCAGCCCTCCCATGACACAGACACCACTTGAAAAACATGCAGAAAAGGGAGAAAACTCAGGCACAAGTTGTTATGAACTTCAGATTTCTTGTAGATCTGTCAATTACTGTTAGAACTTGAGTTACTCTAATAATGTTCCAGTTTTCATCTTTTTGGGGGACTTTAATACTACATTTATAGCATGTATTAACCAATATCTGTGTAAAATAATGAGTAATATCTGTGAAAATAAATTATATTTGTGTAAAATATACATGTATAATATATATACAGCACAGCCTGGTATGGCACTGTATTAATTATAGATGTAATAGATAGTACTATAATAATAGTATCTCATTATTTGACAGGCTTCACTCTAATGCATCAATCAAAGCATTATTGTGTATTATTGTCCCTCTCTGGGGCACACTTATGAGAGACACAAATCAATTTCTGGCTCATGACTGAGTTAATAAAGAAACAAAACCTTATAAAATGGTAGGGATGGAACAAGAAACAAATAAAAAGTGCTCAGAAAGTCATTTGACAGGATTAAAACAGCCCTCAGGAAAGTTTAGGACCACTGTGGGCGGTTGTGGCAGACACAGGCAGTGGCCTTGATTTATCCTCTGGGATAGGGAATGTGTCTGTACATTCACAGACGAATTAAAATTGTCATGAGGAAGCTGCAACACCAGGAGATTTTGAGAAATTGCTCTGACACAGTCTAATCTACAAAAGAGCAAAACATATGAATTCCTAGCTATGGTGGGGGATTATGTTTTAATGAGAAAGCTTCCCTCCATGTGGAATAAAAAGTTAGGAAAAGAAAGGTCTGGGTGTTTTATGAGGTTTGGCATTTCCAGATATCCCCTGTGCTGCATTTGAACGAAGTTTTACTGCCTGATCTCCCATGCCCCGGCTGTCCTTTCCTGAGGGATGAGTAAAATAAGTGTCTTAAACCATGTATGCTTTCCATTTTCCTCTATTCCCATCACTGTGATCAAAGCAATTTGCAATTCCTATGCAGGGGAGATTTCATCAGATTTCTGGCAAAACAAAACCTATTATTTAAAAAAAAACCCAGACCTCAAGTTTTCCAGAAAGCCCCTCTCAAATCACACCACTTTTCCACTTTTCAAAAATTAAGTATGACCTCAGGTGAAAATCCTGCTGTTTAAGGAAATCTTTTAGTGACTTGCGGCATAATGACTGTAAATGTCAATATATCAGATGCATTCCCAGCAGATTCTTAACTAAGATGGATGTACCAAGAGAAGCCTCCTCCTTGAAAGAAAATAGAAAGTTCTAGCCAAATATATGCTTTGAATACTGATAACTTGAAGCTATCAACAGGTTTGAATGAGATGCCTCCACCTTTCTGGTTTGTTTATGGCATTAATAGCCACATCCAGGAGTGAAAATACAGTGTTTGGTGTGGCATTGAAAATGCTGGAATTTGCTTTTGCTATACAGTATAAGGCGAGATGTTAAAAGTGATTTTCAAAAGTGATTATTCACTCAGAAAAATGAGTCTAATGCTAATTCTATTCTCATGATACTCCCTGATTCTTATATATTTACCTTTTTGTGAGTCCCAACAGGAGATTTGAAAAAGAAACAAATACTGAATAGGATCCAAAATGACAACACAATTGAAGTTTCTTCCCCTAAATAATGTTTTTATCCTTTAAACTATAGTGTTGTCTAGCCATGATTGGCTAAAGATATAAGTTTTCATTAGGCAAACTAGAGAGAAGGAAAATAATCATATTTTGGACAAAACCAACACTTTTGCATATCTCAGAAAGTCAAGACAAATTTAAGATTACCATTTGCTGTGGAAGAAATGTGTCTTTCCTTTTGAAGAGATGAGAGTTAAATTTTGTTTCCCTTATCCACATGTAGAGTCAATCTGTTTTATGAGTACAACTTCCCTAGGAGGATTTAGAAAGGTAAAAAATTCCCCTTCAGTGATGTCTGTCTCATTTTCAAGGCCCAGTAAAAAAAGCCAAGAAATCCAGAGGACCATTACACTCTCTGAGTGCATTTTCCTCATGTATGTAGGCTTGAAACATGAGGGATTGAATAAAACATGAGTGTCTGGGGGTTTTTTAACACGTTTGAAACTTTTGGAATGCATCTTATTCAACTTTTTAATGAGGAAGAGATAGAGAAAATGAGTGATTATGCTACCAAATGCAAGGCTTTCAGGGAAGTTTTAATGCGCTCTCTCTGATATCTAATTCTGTCTTTTGCAAACACCTGAGAGTGCAGATATGCTGTAAGAATGATTTCTAGGATGGAAAACAGGAAAATGAAGAAAATTGCTCTTCCTTAGCAGGAACACAGGTTAGATATTTCCAGTTAAGTACCACATTATGCCTCAAGGCACCTCCCATGGCAATCTTCTGTCCGTTCTTTGTTATTAGAAGGATCACCTTTCTATATAGAGACATATGTAATTTCCTGAAACAACAAAATGCAGAAGCTGGAATGATTTTCCCTCTCCTTACAAATTACCATGCAATTAATTTGAAAGAAACTTCAAATTTCCCAACTAACTGAAAACCTGAAGCACCAGAACAAAGGCAGATCTCTGCTACTACTGAAATATATGAATAATACCCACCCTATTTCTCTATCTACACAGTTATTGTCCCTCCTGGGTTAGTTCTTCCTCATGTGGTAAAAAGCAGCCGGTGAAAACATACAAAGTGTGTGAAATCAGGAACACTTTAGAAGGGATGTAAAGTTTCTGTTTACAGGCACAGAAAAACTTCCAGCTGAACTATTATTAGGATAACTTCTGATGGAGGCAAGCAATGGAAATCCTGCCCCTGCTGATGAACACAGGCTGCTGTTGGAGGCAAGACATCAAATCAGGCAGCTGCCCTGACTCGTGGCTCATGGCACAGATCAAGATTTATGTTCAGTTCCTGGAACAGTTTCAAGTGCATTAATTTTTCATCAGTCAGGATATTAGTTCTCTGCATAGGCATTGTCCTTTGTCAGTATTTAATCAATTTGACTCTGTTTATAAACTTTGTGGGTGCCTGCTGAAGATCTTCAGATGCAAGTGACACATGGACTGCCTAATGATTTAAATCAGTCTCATTTTCATAGAATATATATATGTGTGTATATATATATATATATATATATATATGTATCTCAGCCATTTTTGATCCTCTCAGCCTGTGGAGGTTGCAGGCTGACCACACCCATGTCTTGCCATCAGTGCCAAAGGCAACAGATCCATAAGGCAAAAACAAACCCCAATGATTTCTTAGAAAGTTTGATAATTCTGATTATGTTATTAATAGAATTAAATCCAAGACAAAAATGAAATGGGCATAAATTCCCCCACCTTTGCTAAAATTTTCAGCATTTCACATTTCCTTCTTTCCACTGGGAATAAAAATAAAAATTAATCGTATTTTTAAAAAGTAGAAAATCTTTATACAATTATAGCAAAAGACAATGAAATTTCACCTGCAGAAAAGGTGCTTATTGGAATCTCCCAGCTTAAGCAATTTTTAAAACTCTGTTTCCATGATGGAAATATCTTAATGCAGCTAATTTTGTCCCTTATTTCCCTCTCTGTCAGCTGTGTTCAGTAACTCCTCAATAATTTCTTTCCAGGATTAAGTCTAAAAGCCAGATCACCCCATCAAACCTCAGCCACGCGTTTGCTTTGTACAACAATGGAAACATCACAGCACTTTTTCTTCCCCTCCCAGGAGCTTGATAAATTGCAGCTTTACACTGAAAATTGCCTTTGAACAGAATGGTCTGCTCTGACTTGAGAAATCCTTCTTGCATGCAAGCAGAGTCGTACCTGCTGTCTCTGCTGACTGAAATAAATTACAAGTAACTCATCAGTGCCAGCACACCAACAGCGAGAGGAGCTGGGAGCTGTCCTCGCTCACAATCAGCTGATTCTTTATTGCCGCCTTTGCAAGAGACATAACTAACCTGCTCTGACTTTCACGTGGGGAATTGAGTCTTTTGATTGGCAGTTTTAGAAGGAAAAGTAAATTTTAAAAAGCAAGAGAAGTTGGTGGGTTTTTTTTTTAATCCTTCTCCTGAGACCTGTGTAGAAGCTGAAAAAAATGAAAAACCAGGAGTCAGATATTTCTGTTTTAGGATTAATGCTGAGATGACAAGATGAAATAGTGAAGGCAAATAGCCACGCACTTGGTTTTGGCTTTAATTAGGATGCAGACACTATATCACATTGATTTAGACAGATTGTCTAGAAAGACAGTTTTAATATCTGAGGTACTCCCATTTCATTTCAAATGGTGTACTGGTTTAGGTGCATAGCTGGTTTTGGGGCTAATTATCTATTTTCTCCAAGTTTTACATTGCTATTCCCCCTAGAAAATTCAAATCCTGCGCAAGAATGCTGAAAGGCAGTTCTGTGTTTATAAGTGGATCCAGGTTTGCAGAGCTGACTGATGCTAAATTTGCCTTGCTCCATCAGACAGACAGTGAAATGAATTGTGTCTGTGCTCAACTCCAGTTTTTATGTTCCTTAGGGCTACCTAGAGCATCCAGATTCCTCTTCTTCCAGGAGGGAAATGTCTTGCCTGCACTCTAGTGACACAAACTTAGCTATTTACTCTGATTTCACTGAGATATACCAGTGTAAAAGGGAGTGGGCTTTTAAACCATCCTGGGCTGTTCACAATCAAAAAATAGCCTGTATTTTAAACAAATGACTGAAACAATTCCTTCCCTGATTGTACTAAAGATTCCCAGAATCTCTTCACACCTTCTCCTTCGAGAGACCTTTGTTGAGAGCTGTGAGCCTTGACTGTAGCTGACCCCATCCTTAGCAGAACATCTAATTTCTTTTTTGAGTCTAATTCTCTGAAGCAAGCTGTTAAAATTATCTCATAAGGAAATGTTTGCTTGATTGCCCTGTAACCTGAGAAGGGGGGATGCACTACATCTTTAATGTTATCTTACTTCACTCTCCATTTCCAGCACATTTCAAAAACACGTGTTTAACACAATTTTTCTGGCTACAGTGCAACTCAGAGTTGCAGGGAGTAGCAAAGCCATTGGTTAATTGTCCATCGCATGAAACATCTGGCATGCAGACAGTTTAATGGATCAAAAAGGCTACCTGGCTACCTGGTGTGATGGCTTAGTGGCCCTGCGCTGCCCTCAGGCTGGTGAGTTCTAGAAAGGTCTCAGTGTTGCATCTTTTCCATCCCTGGTGTCCCAACCACTGTCCTGAGCGAAAACAGAGGAAGCAGGTGCGCAGACAGAGAGGTCTTGTTTTCCTTTGCAAAGCTTGACTTTCCCTTCCCACTCATCAATAGTAAGAATTTGTCTCCCCAACTGGGCACTTTCTTTATAAATGCCAGAGGACACAATCAAAACGGGGGAGATTCTGTCTTCTTGTTCTGTTTGAAAAGACAGTCTAGGATGAATACTCAAAATAAACCTAGGCAGTAAATCCCACAGTGGAAGAATGAGCAAACCCTTGTAGTTTTTCCACACTAGAAGAATGTGCAAACCCAGTTTAGTGGTGGTACAACAAAATGTGTGTTGTATCACATTACAGCTGTGATGTATGACTGAATTTCAGTTTTCACAGCGGACACTGCAACCTTGCTGCTTCTGACCAGCCACAACAGATGTAGACACTGCTGCAGTCACAGTCACACGCAGAATTTGACATTTTAGGGACAAACATTTATGGAGAAGCTGCACAGCCATTCTGGAGCCCATGTAGCAGCTGAAAGAGAGAAGGTATTTCTCTCTCTCCGTCTGCTCCTGCCACACCTGAGCCTTGCACGAGTTTTGGTGGCCTTCAGAGCCTTTGCTAATCTGAGTGAACTCCCAAAAGTCCCTCAAAATTAACCAAGCAGAGGCAAAAACTAGGGAAAAAGCAGCTGATGCGCCTCAGGAAAAAAATGAAACAAGAAGCAAGAAGGGAGGGTAGAAAGAGAAGGAACCATGAGATTATAGAAGGGGTGGGGAGAAGAGGGGGAAAAAAGGAGCATAACCCTTCGGAATTTCTGACCCAGGGTGGACTGGCACCTGCTGAAATTCCTCTCAGTGGTGGTTGAGGTAATAAAATGTGAAGCTCAAGCACAAAGTTCAAATCCAGAGGAGACATGGGCTCAACACCCATTGTCAGAAGCAAAGGATGTGCCTGAGGCAGGTGGGTAAAGCTCAGGGAAAGGGCAGGGTAGGTTCATTGCTGTGAGCAGAGAACTCCGGAGAACTGTGAAGGTTTCTCAACAT
>VZRL01004250.1:39288-69070 GCA_013397895.1 Origma solitaria
GGTGTTCTGGTGTTCTGGCTTCAGTTGTTAGACACACTTCTGAGTACCAAACACCTGCAGCAGCTGAACCCAGCTACAAAGAAATCTTGAAAATAAAGAAAATAAGGTAAAAACACCTCAAAAACCTTACTTCTAGTGCAGAGAAAATAATTTTAAAGCATTCTTCATCTCTGACAGCTTCCATTATTCCTGAAGGGGTGTGAAAGAAGGTTTTGTGGGCAGAACAGCAAATGTGGAAAAACCAGCAGGGTTCAGTTGCTCCGTGTTTCCTTGTGCAAGAATGCAACCACTTCAAATTAAGTTAAAATAAATGACATTGAGTTAAAAACCAATGAAATTATCTATCTCCACTCAGCGAGTTATTGCTCTATGAGATTCTTTGCCAGGGGATGCCATGGTAGAGATATTGAGGTGATTCAGAAGAAAAATAACTAGAAAATTACATGGAAACAGTCACCTCAGGAATGACTGGAAACAACACTTAGTTTCTCACTCAGGACACTGGTGAGACTGAAATTCCTGGGAGATGGAAAGGTGCAGTGGGGGAGTGGGGAGCAGATTAGTCTGCCTTCTCTTTATTCATTTCTCCTTCCCTGGGCTCCTCCAGCTGTCCATGACAGAGATGCTGCACTAGACCGGGATGGTTATCACAACATAAATAAAGAAATGTCATTTCTCTTCCTGAGATGAGGAGAAGTAAGGTTCACTCTGTGAAAGGGAGGACAAGACCCTTTCCTCTGAGGAATGATCTGGCTGTTTTTCTGCAATCACTGATAGTGAGGAAAGTAGAGAATCATTCAATTTTTAGGTTAGAATAAGGTGGAGAAATCCACCAGTTTATTTTGCACTCTGAAAAGCTGTGGTTCCCATGGTGATATCTGGAGATGAGAAAGTTGATTAATCATCTTCAGCACAGGGATTTCTGCCTAGGTTTCTGTGAAATATGATATGGAGATTTGCAGCTCCTTTTGAAATTTAAGAAGTGAGTTTATCAATAAGCATCAGTGATTGGTATCCAGAACACAACAGCTTTTTAACTGTGACTGTGTGACTACTTGGCTTTAAGGAACTGAGTGGCCTGAGATAAAATTTCTACACTGTTTATCAAGTAAGTATGATTTTTCCATATATAAATCTTTCTGGTCCCTCTGGTAAGAATGGTTACAGCAGAAGCTGTTGTGGATGAGCATTCATGATCTATGGTAATAAAAGCAGACATAGGAAATACTGCCCTAAACAGTCAGAAATTAAGGCATCAATATTTTCACTTCCTTCTGCTTTTCTACCCAAATCTTATGCAAGTAAAGAATTATTCTTTTCTTTGTCTGGAGTTTAATATTTTTAGATTTTCAGACACACTCAATTCGTTCTAAACATATATGAGTCCTTCCTCTTGCTGAAAAAAATCAGGTATAATGTTTTTTCTGATGCGCAGTCAGCACTTTAAAACTTCATTTCTTTTGTCTGCTTTTATTGCACCCTATTAGGATCTGTGTGAATGGTCTGCTTTCTATCAGAAGCTGCATCTTCCTGTTTGCAAGTAGCATGGTATTATAAAAAAAACCCATGGTCCTGAAAATCACACTCTCCCAAGGCACTGCTGTTCATCTTATCCACAGCTTCTCTGTCCAAATGGACCTACTGCTGCTGGATACCAGAAGCAGAACACAAAATGCATCAAGTTTGCATTGTAATTTTACATTTAGAGGGTGCCCTGTGGGGAACAGAGAGATACTGTCTGAACTTGCTCAGTTGGGAAAAGGAAAGCCAAAGCTAAAATGGAATTTAAGCTGGGCAGGGACATGAAAGGCATCAAGAAAAGCTTCTGTCGGTACATGGGTGACAAGGACAGGATAACGTGGGCCTGCTGCTGAGTAAGGCAGGGAATCCTCTTGCACAGGACATGAAAAAGGCTGTGGTACTAAGTACCTTCTTGGGCAGTGAAAATAAACAACACTCTCACTGGGTGAACAAATTCTCCAAAGAGGAAAACAGTTTGAGGCATTCACAAGGTCTCTGTGGTTTTTCCCCTTTTTTTTCCTCTTTTATGCTTTTGTCTCCCTCAAGGCAGACTCATTTTACTCTACAGCACCTGCAGCTAGGAAATCTCTTTTCAAACAATACTGCGACTTTGTGGAAAGTCTGTGTTTACTGACCACTAAAGCACCTTGCAAAGATATTTCAAAGTTTCTCATGTTTAATCCTTCTCACTCTAATTTGACATTCAAACAGGCAGAGATTGCCAAAGAAAACAGAAGTGAAGAGCTAAATAAATGGACTCCCAAAAGAGAGACAAATTGGTTGTATTTGACTGGTTTCTTTTCATTACCTGTTTTCCTCCATTTCTCTGCAACATCCAAAGGTTAATCAAATAATTCCTGCCTTGCACAAGAGAACATGAAGATGCTCACATTCTCTTACGAAATTTCTTGTACGAAATCTCTCGTGTGTTGAGAAGCCTCATAACTAAGCAAACTTTTATCCAACTCTTCAGAAAATACGTCAGTTCCAATGCTTTTTAAAAGAAATGCAGGCAGAAATTAATTTGACATGTTTCTTGCTGCTTTCCTGACAGCTAGGTTTTGCCAGTTCCTGATTTCAGAACAATATGGGAAGCCTCCATGGGCCCATTTTTCTGTGGCAATGGTGTTTTATTTTATTTTTTTCTTTTTCCATTGCAGGAAAATATTCGAGTGAAAGGTGCATTAAATCCAATGCAGAAACAAAATTTGCTCAGGGGCACTTCTTGCCTGTTCAGGAGGAGGAAAGTCCAGGCTCAAATCTTGGCCACACACAAGGATTAACAGCGTGCTCCTCACAAAAAAGTTTCTACCAGGAGCACAAGACACAGGAAAACAGATTGCCAAAGACAAAATCATCTATCCTGCATGTATTTCTCCATATCCTATACTAGATTCTTTCTTTCAGTCTGATAACAGAGACCTTGTAAACCAGTGGAACAGGCAGAAAGGGTTCTTCAAGAAGCAGACACCAGTCCTGTCACCTCACTGTCCTCTAAGCCCTTCTCCCCCAAAAATGCTGAATGAGCCCTAGAAAATTTCCTTTGTTGATATCTGTGGTTTGTATTCTCCTGCTGCAGCTGTATCCCAGCTTGTACTCAAGCTAAAACTTAAATTTCTGGAATAAACAAATTGTTTTCTTTTGTAAGCTTGTGCTTACCAAACGTGGATGTTTCTTTTTCCCATCTGACTTAACACATCAAACCAGTGTACTGCAGGCAGTTTGCCTCTGAGGATAATTATTGAAATCTCAGGTTTCTGGGATCTCAGGGCCATGCAGCTCATCCTATCTCCCAGCTACAGGCAGTCACACACACCAGTCCTACTTTCACTGTGATCATCAGATCAAGGCAACCTTGAAGTGCCTCAAGCCACAGCATGAATCTAGTTATCCTGAATTGTCCTGGGATGGCAAAGTTACGCAGTCATTAAACCTCAGTACTATATTTTTTATCGACCATCAGACTTTGTTCAGGGATTTTCTGCCAAAGGGGTGCTGAGAAGAGCTACCTCCTCTGGTCTCGTCTCACAAATACCTCTATCTTTTGGTTTTCTTGTTTGAACTGGTTGTTTTGCTTCTTCCTCTTGAAATAAAATGCCCCTTTTATGACTCTTCTGTGGTGTTTTCCCCACAGGGCGCACGATCAATTGTAAGCCTTTGATTAGTTTGTTTTTAAAAAGAACAATGTGATGTCAAGTTTGTTGTAGCAGTTTTCTCTGAGGGACACAAAATTCATTTTCATTCCACTTCAAGAGCTTAGTTGGCCATTGCTCAAAAAATTCCCACTAGAGTTTTGTTGCACATCACTGAATTCTCTGCTCTGCAAGGATTTCAGGGGGAAAAAATAAAGAAAACAAACAAAAAATTATTTTAAATATATCAAATTGCACCCCATTTGATGTGTACATCATTTTAGATATGTATCCACCTGTAAGCACAGATCTTACTGCTGTCAGGATCACCTTCCAGCAGGAAAATGGAGTATTTAAAGTATCACATTCCCAATGGAAGGGAAAGACACACACTTTGAGGGCTTGTCTGTTTGTTTGCTTTTTTAAAATCTCGCTTGCTAAATGATGAGTGGACACTCAGCAGGACAACAACCCACTCTGTCCATCAGAGAATCTTGCTCCAGCCGTGCTTAGTGTTACATTCTTTTTCAGTAGCCTCATTCCGAGAGGAGTGGTTACAACAGAAAGACAACCACTTCATTTATTGAGTTTCTCATTGGGAGATTTCAAACAGATATGCTAATTTGCAAGGTCCATAAAATTTTATTGTGTTATATGGAAAGTGTGCATCTCGGCACGTTCCACCTTTAAAAAGCTGTGCACCTAAGATCCCATTAAAATACCAAAGTAAAACCCTTTTACCTGTTTTTAACTGTGTCTGTGTCATATTTCTACCAGCTGAAAGGCAGCAATACCGTTTCCCTACAAGCAGATTAACCGCAGGATTCACCTGTTTTTGCACTATGTGGGAGTGAGGCTTTTTCTTGGGTTTGTTGTTCTTGTGTTTCTTATGAAGGTCTCTGCTTCATGGCTTAAGTGGCAACATAAATCTTGGAGTGAAAATTCCTCAAGAGTATTTGCTATAAATAAAGTTGCTGAACTTTATAAAAGCATCCAACATATGTACTCACACAAACACCTCTCCACCTGAAACCCAATATTTTTGTCCAAATTACAGCTTAGGTTGTTGACATTTTCCACTACATTGTTTCTCTGCAGTTTTTGGATCTAATGTGAGCCAAGGAAACACACCTAATATGCAAAATGATTAATTGTTCCACTAATTAAGGACTGCAGCCTAGTCAATGAATAATGTTAGCGCAGCTGCATCACGATTAACACACTGCTAAAATGATACAGTTATTAGAGCTCATTCATCAGAATGATAAAATCAAAATTGATACCCACAAACTTTCTGTGGCATCATGCTCACCCTTTAATATTAGACACTTTTTCCTATGTACACCAGGCACTGAATAAATTGGTAGTTTCACATTTAAGTCATCAAGAAAATAGTCAATATTCATTATTATTAAATCTATATCTTTATAATAGCCATACAGTTGGGGAAAAAACCCCAAACATTTCTTACATTATGACTCAAAAACTGACCCAAAGAAAAGAACTGGATCTCCATATTGTGGAAAGATTAGTGTATGAGAAAAATGCCACAGTTCCCTGTTTTCTGAAATACTGAATTCAAAGCATGAAAAATATGACAAACTAAAAGCCCTGGGGACATATTAGCTCCTTAACATAGGTACAAAAAAAAATCTCTAAAAGGGCCTGAACAACCTGTGTGCCTCAAAATCCAAGGGATCCAAAATCCAGAGTCCAAAATACAGGGACTGGCTGTAGGAATGAGAGAATTTTCAGTCTCAGGCACCACTGAAGACAGCAGCAGACCTTCCACTGATGCAAAGGCAGAGGTCTGGCCCTCCATCATACTCTTCCCTGGTGAGTCTGCCGTGCAGATATCAGTGGTGCCAGATGCAGTGGTGGTATAACTGCCCTTTCAGTGTGGCATAATTAATATTTTCAATGCTGGTATACAATCATTTCTGTAGCATTTTGTGCCCTCTTGAACCTTGCAAATCATTCCTGACAAACCCTGAAGTACTTTAATGCTGAATCCCCAGTCATGGCAAACACAAGAATGTTCTGCCATGGTGAGTTGCCTTTTTTAAATTCCTTCAGAGAATCATTTATTACATCCCCGTGGAAAAAAAGATGAACCAGGTTGAGAATCTTGAAAAAAAGACCTGTTCAGACCACAAGCTGTTGCTAAAAATGTCAGTGGTGTCATTTGGATCTGTTCGCGTGGCTCATGCCACAAATCAAACTTGTGTACACTTTTTTATTTCAAGACCAGATCCAAATGCTAATGAAATGAGCAGCATTCTGTTAACAGCAGCATCCTGTGTCTGCTCAGCCGTGTATTTACAAATATTTAGTTGCTCCAAGTGTTTTTCAGAGCTGGCTCTGTGAACAACTGAAAATGGATGTGTTTACTAATGCAACACTGCTTTACCAAGTCTTTCTACAAGCACACGTTCCTGTTCTGGTAGCTGCCTACAAAAATTAATTCAGTGTTGAAACAAAAGTAATAAAAAAGATGCGATTTCTGACACTTCCTGCCTTGTTGAAGATTTCTTACTCCAATGTGTTGATGAGGTGAAATGCCTTCTGACCAAAAAAAAAAAAAAAAAAATCGTAGAGGATTTTATTCAATAGATATCCAACTACAAATACATATGAGACCACTGTTATCCATCTCAGCCCTTCACAGAACCAAGATTTGCACATTCTAATAAGTGTCACCCAGCTTTTCCAGCAACATGGAGAGAAAGCCGCCTCAAGAGATAAATCTTTCATTAAACATTCAGTAGGACTGACAGACATGTAAGTTAGAATTGCCTTATCAATGAATTTCTCCTCAGTCGCTCTGGTGAAAGGAGCACAGACACAATCACAGACAGGGCTGTTTCCTTTGGGGTGCGGGGAGAAAGAGGAGTTCTTGTTTGTGGGTATGTGTCTCAAAATGCTATGCTGAGCCGTCCCCTGACATGGGCTCATGTGCCCCAGCTAAACATTTAATTCTCTAGGGTCACCCACGTAGCAGCACCAGATCACCCCAGAGAGCATGCTCTGCCCAACAGAAGGTACAATAAATCATGTTCATTGCTTGATTAGTAGTTTTTGCACAATTAACAATAGTTAATCTCCAGTTTAATGTATCGTTTGAGTGAGTGACAAGCACAAATGGTATGATGGCATCTCACAGGACTGTTCTCCAGCTGTAGGACAGTGCACCACTGTGCCCACTTCTGTGCGCATTCCTTGGCAGGAAGAGCTCCATTAACTCTCCTCACACCCATGCAGGAGAGTTCAGGCAGGGTGGAACCCTAAATTTAATTGCCATAGATTGATTTGTGATGTTTGCCAATGACTGTCATTTATCTGACATTACCTTTTTGAACATGGCTTTCCCAAGAAAATTTTGTAAAGGGAGAAGAAAGGTATGCAAACTGTAATGTTTCAGAATACTTGACCTGCTCAGTAAGGATGTTCTTGCTTTGTCATTTTGTAAATTGATTTGTACTTGAGCTTCCAGTCAAGGCTGGTCACTCATTAATCCTATTTCAGGTGCGCAAATGAGTATCTGGCTTGTGTCCTGTAGCCTCATTCTTCATATTTTATGCATATCTGTCCACAAGACACACATGGAGAGGAACAGAGATTGAGCTCCAGAACAACAGCAATCACATCAATTCCACTCACCTAAATGACTAAAAGAGCCCTGCAAGCAAGACAAATATTTTCCTAAGGATGGGAAATAGAAAAGAGAACAGCTTGCACTAGAATCCAAGATCATGGGTACAAAGCCAGTAGCCCTATTAACCAGACCTTGCTGCCTGCTTTAATGTGGGGCAGAGAGTAGCCAGCCCTTTCCTGGATCATCCTCAGATGTCCATTTGAGCTCCAAGCACAGCCCAGAGTGCTTCAGACTCTGCCAGCACAATTCAGAGCTAACCTGCATCCAAGGGAATCATGCTGGCACAAAGAAAGTTATAGTCATGGACACATCCCCTATAACTGAGCCTTCACCATTTGTTCCAGCCTGTAAATGCAAGGAAAATGAACATAATTCACAACTCAATCATGCCATAAAAAGTAGAATATAAGTGATTTAACTGTATGCCCTTCAGTCGCTCTTCTTTCCTTTATAAATGTTTCTAACACAAATCATGAAAGCATTCTGCTTCCAAAGGATTATGTAAGAAACCTAAATCTTTATTTTTCTTTTTTTCCCAATAATTTTAGGTCTTAATGGAAATTTTAAGGATGTGCTCATAAAAGAACCTTTCTTCCTGGTGCCTAAGTTTCATGTGCAGCAATATAAGACTTATTATGCTCCTATTTTCTGAGCCACTAATAAAAATCAGTACTCAACAACCCAACAGAAAGTACATCAACCTGGATGTCACACCCCTGTGAGGAAAGCATTAAAAGGACATGATCCTCTCTTAGAAACCTCTGCTGCTCTGATGTCTGTAAAAACATTTAATGAGCATGTGTCATTGAAACACAAACAAGCCCTCAGAATTCGAAATTTATACCTACATTTCCACTCTCACTTTATTCTGCTGCCCATTTTAGAACGTTTAGGTTTTTTGTAACCAGTGTTAAGGACAGCACCATCATTTAAAGCCAAAAGGGGAAAAAAAGTGATCAGGACTGAGTTGCTTATTTTGATAGGAATTGTACTGGAGAAAATGAAGTGCAAGGGCAACTGAGAGGGGCTGAAGTCACAGCCAAGGCCTTGGTGTCCTTGGTGACACCACCGCAGGGTGGACTGTGACCTTGTGTCTTATACGGTGTATAAGATAAATATCTTCTACATTTCAATTGCCACATTCAATTGTGACATCACTGGGTGGCAGAGGGTGGCGTTGCCAAGGGATGGATTGTGACATCCAGGAGGGATTCTCGGTGCCAGCAGAGCCTGGGCCAGATTGGCTCAATCCTGCACTGCTGACAAGGGTGTCTGCACAAGGGAGCAGCCTGTGGCACTCAGCTCTTCCCTAGGCTCCTGTGACACACGGGCATGGACAAGGACACGGACACAGAAGGGTTGCCAGACTCCGGCAGCCAGACAGGGACCGCAGCCGCTGGCCTGGCCGAAAACACCCTCCAGTGCCCCAAGGCAGTGGGTGGCCTCCCGCCCGAGGTTTGGGCAGCACTTTTCCGTCAAGAGCAGCATGTCTTGGACCCGGTGCTGCCCTGGCTGCACCAGAGGCTGGTCGGTATCTACTGGGACCAGTGGTGGCTGGTGGAGAGCGCAGAGAGCAGCATCCTGCTCGGCCTGTGCCTGCACGGCCCTGACGAAGAGGCTTTGGTCCCGAGGCTGCAGAACTTCCTGCAGGAGCACACGGGACCCCTGGTCCGCAGCATCATCCGTATCATTGAGTGCTGGTGCAGCGACAGAGCCCTGGCCCTGCTGCCCTCCATTGCTACCAGGGACGAGGAGGACAGCCCTGGAGCCACCTCTAGCTCCAGCAGCTCCAGCAGCTCCAGCTCACACAGACCCTGATCACACACATGGATCTTGCAGGTCATTACGGGGTGATCCTTTTGTTGGAGAGAAGGAAAAATTAGTAAAGGCGGTTGAAGGGGGAAAGAAAAAGTAATGACATTTAACATTTCATTATGTGTAATTCATTTAAGGTTTAAAAACATTTCATCAAGGCTCTTCAACCTAGAAAACAGAGCTTCCTCAGAGATGTGCTTCGTCTGGAAGAAAAAGGGATTTCGTTGCAACATTGAAATATTCAGAAAAATCCCAATAAATCTTTCATTTTAAGTGGATAAGACTTAGTCTGGGTGTTCCATTGCTGCTTTAGTGTCAAACATGTGAGGCATTGGTGAAGGAGAGCTAATGCTTCCAAAAGTCTGTGTTATGTCTGACAGATGTATACAGTCGTGTCTCCCAGAAAGTCAAATACTTCTTCAATTTGCTTTACAAACAAATTCGATTTAAATTTACATTTTGAGACAAACACATGTTGCCAGTACTACCCAGGTGCCAAAATCCTTCAGAAACTAAGTAGGAAATACACTGGGCCCAAAAGTTCGATCAGCAGCACTGAAACGTGCTGTGCTTGTGCTCCTACACATGCTGCTCACAAGGAAGGTTTCACACATGCACCATCAGGTAAATCAATCAAGATGATTAGGTAAACACTAAAAAAAAAAAAGAAAAACTTTAATTTATTTGGTGAATAATTACTTAATTACTTTGTCCTGCAGTAAAAAGATAGATTAATTTGGGTGAAAGCAATGGATAGCACTCCGGATATCTAGATTTTAGACTGTCTCCAGTGTAGAAATCCAGTTCTAAGACTGGGTTTTTAGTCTTCTCTTCTGTGCATCTCAGTTCCCATCTATTTATCTTCAGAAAATAAAGAATGAGGCCATGTTTGCATGAGCTATTCTGTTACTATGGTAATGGATGCCACAAAAGAGCCTATTAATAAATATTTGAAAAATCTGCAGCCACCTCCTTACCATCTCCACAATAAATCTTACCCCTCCCACTCCATATTGTTTTGCATTACTATTTTAAGGAAAGGTATGCATATTTCATATGTTGGGCTTTATATAAGGCAATCCCATCATCCATATACTCATGGGAAGATGATATAGCACTTGTACATTCTGTAAAATATTGTAGGCATGCCTTACTCAGAAGCACAGCAATATATAAACATAGAAATTAGCCATAAACATGCAACTTTTTTTTTTTTGAAGCTAGAGAAACCCTTATTTCCAAAATCTCAATCAATTTGTTGTTAACTCTTATGCATTCAAAAGGATTGTTCGACAATATTTGATCAGCTGTGCAAGGAATAAAAAAGAACACTGAAACAACTAAAGTACAATTTCCTTATTTTCCTTGGATTATTTCACTTGGCTCTGTGCATTGAGGCTTGCATCGGATAGTGATGAAACATCCATGTGTGACTTTCAGTTTCTGCCTCTGGAAAAAAGGAGCAGGCAGCTCAGGAGGATTACAGGGGTGCTGTGAGGTCATGCAGGGAGAAAATCAGAAGGACCAAAGACCAGTTAGAACTTAATCTGACCACTGCTCTAAAGGACAAAAAAAAAGTGCTTATACAAATAAATACATCACCAACAAAGGGAGGATCAAGGAGAATCCTTTGTTCGATGTGGGGGGAAACGTGACAAAGGATGAGGAGTTGCCTTTTTCTTCTCAGTCTTTAATAACAAGACCAGGTGTTCTCAAGGCTGAAAAGCTGGAAAAGGCCTGGGGTGCTGGTGACAGCAGCTGGACATGAGCCCAGGGGTGCCCAGGTGGCCAAGAAGGCCATGGGCTGTGCCAGCCATGGTGTGGCAGCAGGAGCAGGGCAGTGACCGTCCCTGTGCTGGGCACTGCCGGGGCCACACCTTGAATCCTGGGGGCAGCTCTGGGCCCCTCACAACATGAAAGACCAAGTGCAGAGAAGGGAATGGAGCTGGGGAAGTGGCTGGAGCTGCTGAGGGAGCTGGGAAAGGGCTCAGCCTGGAGAAAAGGAGGCTCAGGGGGATCCTTGTGGCTCTGCACAACTCCTGACAGGAGGGGGCAGCCAGGGGAGGTTGGGTTCTGCTCCCCAGAACAAGGGACAGGACAAGAGGAAATAGCCTCAAGTTGTGACATTGGAGGTTTAAATTGGATATTAGGAACAATTTTTCCACAGAAGGGAAAGTTTTGGAGCTTCCAAAGCTCTGGAGCAAGATGTCCATGTAAATGGCCGAGTCATCATCCCTGGAAGGGCTCCAAAGATGTGTCGATGTGGCATCTGAGAACAAGATTTAGTGGTGAACATGAGGTGCTGGTGCTGGGTTGATGATTGCACTTAATGACCTCACAAGTATTTTCCAACCTTAATGATTTTGTGAGTCTATTAAATACTAGGTTTTTTTAATGAATTATCTCCCTTAAGAATATTGAATCCTGGCAAGGATAAGAATGCATGAAAAATTAGCAGATTGAGGTGGACTTTTTTCCATGGTTTTTTGTTGTTGTTTGTGTTTGGTTGTTGTTGTTGTTTTTGGGTTTGTGGTGGATGGTTTTTGGGGGTCTTTTTTGGTTGTTTTTTTTTTTTAATTTGTTTGGTCTGGGGGTTTTTTGTTGTTGGTTTTGGTTTTGGTTTTTTGGGGTTTTTTTGGTTGTTGTTAGGTTTTTTGGGTTTTTTTTGTTGTTCTTGTTTTTGTTTTTGTTTCTTTTTTTAGGTTTTTTTTGGTTGGTTTTTTGTGTTTTTATGGGGGTTTTTTTGGTTGGTTTGGGTTGTTTGGGTTTTTTTTTGTTTGGTTGGTTTTTTGTTTGTTTTTTGGTTTTTCTTTTTGTTTTGGTGGGGGGTTTTTGTTTGCTTTGTTTTGTGTTTTCTTTTTTTTCCCTGTCTGTTTGTTTGTTTGTTTATCTGGGGGTGTTTTTGGGGTTTTGGGTTTTTTTATCTTCTCACTGCCATTTTTCCCACAAGCATACTTGCTCCAGAAGGTTATGCCACCAACAACTGTGGCCTTGTAAGAGTGCTGAGCTGCTTAGTTAGACAAGCAGAAATCAAACTGAGTGCCGATTAACAGATATGTAAGCACAGATCCTGCCTAAAATAAGGAATCAAAATCCATATAAAATAATCACAGAGGTTTCTATAGACCCGAAGGCAAAGGATGCTATGAGAAAATAACCTGTGGCTTCCATGTGTATTTCAGAAAAAAATTAGCGTTTAAATTATCCCTGAAACTGGCCAATTGATATTGCTTTTACACAGAAAAAAATTATTTGTCTGAGTATTTCTCATATGGCAGAGAGATGCCAGTGAATGCAAAGTTGGAATATGTTAGAAATAGACTCAATAAGACTGAACTAAAAACCTTCTGTACGACTACCAGGAAAAGCAGTAGGAAACAATATGAAGCTTTTGTGCAATATTCCTGTCACAATCAAAAGAATGGAGTGGGATCCAGCTGGATTTATCTGTAATAAAAGTCATCTAAGGATATTGCTAGATAATCAGGTAGCTGAAAAAACACAAATAATAATGTTCTGTGCATGTTTTTCACCATGACTGCAAGGTGATTGTGATAACATGAGCCCAGGGTGAGGGAAGGAATTGAAGCAGCAAATCTCTCAGTGAGATTTAAAAGGAGAGAATACTATTCACTTTGAGGACAGCAAGTTGCTCTGAAGAGAGAAAATTACACTGTAAGATGCTGATTTTATATTTTTGCCTACTTGGACTTGGAAATAAAAGCAAAAATCCCTGACAAAAATGACACAATCTAGAAAACTATCATATGCATGCAGGGATTTTTCAACATGGATATAAAATAATGGGTAGAAGAGAAGCAACAAAATATAACTGTAAAGAATGTCTTGAAGATGGTGGCTTTCCGCTTGGAGGTGTCACTGTTCAGACTAGTTCACATTTTTAATGGTTACAAAATAATATCTAAAGCTGTCAGTGGTAATGTTTGCAAAGAGGAAAAAGGGAAAGTATAAAACTGAGAGAAACCATTCTCTGATGAATTTCATGTGTGCAACCAAAGAACTTCTGGCTTCCTTAAAATAAAAGAAAAAGGGAGAAGAAAAAAAGAGAAGAGAAAAATGATGAGGTACTAAGTTATAGAGCTTGCATTTCTGCCCTTGAAAAACTCAACCCATGCAGTTAGTCCATGGGTATTTCCACCTGAAAATGTCTCTAAGGTGTATATTCCTTTATGCGCACACAGACCTATCCAGTGGTTATTTGCTGCCCAGGAGTCAATGAATCTGATATCCAAATCCTCAGGAGCTGCTTTCCAGAAGTGTTAAGTCTCCATCTGCTCCCACAGGAATGTTCTGCTTTCTGCCAGCTATTAGCACATCTGGAAATCTGGTCCTTGATTTTAAAATGTATTAAAAACGGGTTTTTAATGATTAAATTATATTTTTTATATTTTAAATTTAATTATAAATGATAATAACTAAAATCCTTACCAGGCACTGGCTACAGCTACTTACACGCCTCAGGTTGGAGTTTTCCATCTGTGCAAGCAAATCCAGCAGGGCAGCTCAAATCTCAGCATTATTTGGGTTCTCAGCTGGGACACAGGTTCTGCACCGGCTCTGGCAAGGACCATCGGCTGTTTGGTTTCTTTTTCCTTTCTTTACAGCCTTTTCCATGATAAAAGTTACATTGTTTTAGGTCTAGTAGTTAGACTTGTACAGGGAACATGTGTAGGAAAGTGCTTTATAGGAAACATTAACAATTATAACACTATAACAGCCTAGAACAGAAGCGTGCCCATCTGTCTTAGCAAGTTCAAAGGACAAAAGACACAACATCTCCAATGGTAATGAAAGAAATAACAAAGAAGATTGAAGCAGAAAGAAACAGAGAAGAAAGCCTTAAAAAATCAAAAATCTATGTGAAACAACCATTTCAAACAAAGTAAACATCAAATAAATGGGAAATTGATCACTAAGCCAATCTTCTGTTGTTATAACTATTGCAGTACATAGTAATATTTTTCAGATAAGTACAGTGGAACTAATATATTTAGTAATGGAGATATTTTATGTGTTCCCTGGAGAGACATCAAATGAGTAATGGTATTTCTAAAGCAGTTAGTGGTGATTTCAGTCTTAAAGGAACATGTTGTTCCCTTGTAAACAGCCTGTGCATGCAAGATGGTTTTATGCTTAGATTACGGATAGAATAATATTAGAACCATGCTGTCTATGTGAACCACACAGTTTCCAGAGTGGAAGAAGGCATGTTTGGAAATCAAACACTCCACAGGGCAGGTTGGAACACCCTGAGTTTGCTGCAGTTGTGATGAAACCTCCCCAGGTGGACACACGCCTGTGCTGGGCTCCCAGTGAAAACCAGCTTTGTTTACAACCCAGAGCAAAAATCCAAACCTTTCCAAAGAGACAGAGAGGCCTGGGTTGGATGTGTAAGAAGGCAGACTTTTATTCTTAGCTTTAACAATGTTAACCCTGCTTTGTTTGCTTCCTTTCTCCACATAAGCCTTTTGTGAGTATTTGCAGTTTCTCTGTCCTTAATATTGGCCTTAATTTTTTTTGTTTTCTTCTACTTTGGCTTAGGTCTAGAGTATTTTCATGCTCCCTGAACAAAAAGACATTCTTCACTGAAGAACACATCAAACATATGAGGGGAGGTTTTGAGTCTATGAAGTGCCCAGGTCTGCAGTATTTCTCTTGACATGAGCTGCAAGATGCAGATGGCCAGGCTGATATTCCTGGACAAGAAGAGGCAGATGTATCTTCCATTGCTTGGCAAGAAGTTTTTCCAGCAAGCAGAAGGATGCAGGAGGCTACATGTGAACCCCACGAGCCCTGCAGAATTTGTCTGCCTCTCTCAGCTTGTGTGTCACTGATAAACCCTGAGGCTCACAGCCACACCTCTGGATGAGGAATAGTCCATGCTATTTAAAGTCCAAATTTAGCAGTATTCCAAAATCACTTCTGAGCTATCCTAGGCAGTGACTAAACTACCTGTGACAGCAGCCAGAATGAGGTGTAATCACTACTGAAATCTCACCTTAATCCCAATTTTTTTCCTTTGATCCTCACCAGAATATTTCACCATGACCTTTAGTCCTTCTAGAGCTACTCAGGCCATAAATGCCATTTTCCCTTGGCAGACTCACAGACAGCCTGAAGGGGCACAGGTGATGAGAATTTCTTGCATTGGAGGTACCGGGACAGAAGTTGCTTGTGAAGTTAATCCAAGAATAGTTTAACATCAAGTTCATCCCAAAACTGAGGTGCGTTTTCAGGGCAGTTACCATGACTTTTTACTTTGTAGTTTTGTTTTTTGTATAACAGACTTTAAGTTCTCTCTTCTTACAATGCAAAGTCCAGGGGCTAAGACAGCTACCTAAGCATTGGTGAGCAGGTTTCAAAACTTGTGTTTTGAATTTGCTGGACTCAAAACCACCCCTGGTGTTGCAGTGAGTTTACTTTGTCTGATGCGATTCCTCCCAGGCAAATATTTTTTGCTAACATAAGAGTAAATCTTGGAGTCTAGGTGTTCCCATACTAGGTTAAGGCCACAGCTGTAAGAAGGAAGAAAATTGTCAAGATTCTCTTTCCCATTCTGTAGCCAAGGAATCTGAGAAATAAATGCTAAATTCAATGACTTTTTACTTGCTTGCCAGGAATTTCTCACATCAGCAATCTAAGTCCAAAACACAGACTCCAGGTAAATTGTTCAGAGAAATAAACATCTATTTCTTCACCTTCTACTATTCATGGTGCTGTGGTTGGACCAAGTAACCAAAAACATCGGCAGGAACACTCTTTGCCACGAGTACAGTATAGAAATAAATGGGAAAAGATGGGTTCAGGAGCAGCAGTTAATTCCCAGAAGATCAGGAATGGTTTGGGTGCTGCATGCCCATCACACCTGCACCACCTTTAGTGATACTGCCATCACAGGAGGAAAAATCCTCTAAGCATCCGAGATGAAAACATGAAGGCAGTGGCATAGCTGTGTGCAAATCAAAGACAGTTAAAAATGTTTTTCCTACACTGCAAGGAGGTCTTATTTGCTAGCAGCAGGGCCCACAGGAGAGTTTCAGCTGAAAGACTCACACAAAACAAAGCAAAACAAAACAAAACAAAACAGAGCAGAACAAAACAAAACAGAGCAGAACAAAACAAAACAAAACAACCCCCCCAAAAAACAAACAACAGAAAAAACCAAACAAGAAAAACCAATCAGCAACAACAAAAACAAAGCAAACCAAAAAAAAACAAACCCAAAAGAAACAAAAACCCAAACAACAACAACAAAAAACTCCAAACAAACCAAAAAAAGGAAAAAAAAAAAAGAAGTGGTAGATTTTACAACCAAGTAAAAGCCCTGGAGTGGAAAACAGGTGGTACAAGGGAACTTCTCGTTTGACCACTTATCCAAGAGATATTCTAGATTCAGCGCGCTAGTGTGAGAAACCAGAAAGTGCACCCTGAAGCCAGGAAGTTCATGATGAGGGGACCAAATATTGTATATTTGCATGAGATAAAACATATCAGTGACCAACTCCTTCCTGGACAGCCTTATTCAGAGGAGCAGTGCACTTTTGGGAGCATTCCCAAGCCATGCTGTAGGCAATTTCACATACCCAGGAATAAGTAATTGCCTTTCAAGTTGATCAAAACCCAGACACCAAGCATTTGTTGTATTCCATTAATTGCTGTTCCTATTCTTTTTCTCTCCCTGCACCACATTAATTTACACATTGGCATCCCAACAGCTCCCTAGAGGCAGAGGGCTTCACTCCAGCTTGTGATGTTTCATTAGCAGTGGGCTCCTCTGCTCAATTTTGTTTGCATCTGACTGCCTCCTTGTCAAACTTCTGTGCACATTTATTATTGTTTGCAGTTTGCTATTTCATTCAATTACTTCAAGGTTTTGAGCCCTAGGGATAATCTTGTTGCAAATTGTTTGTGTAATGAGACTCTCACTTAATTGTATTAAATGCCAGAATCTGCATTTAAAATGGCATTAGCTGCACGGCACAGTCACACAGAGACTTGTGAGTTGGTGGATGTTACAGAGGGGAATAGCCCAGGGAAGAAGGATCCCTCAGCCACAGTCTCAGGAATATCCATGCTAAAATGCTATCCTGTGTTGGAGGTATTCTGCTTCTCTAAAATGTGAGATACCTAAGCAAATAACTGTACACGCCTGACAGGATCCACATCTCTGTTCTATACTGACACTAATTCTTGTCACTACAACTTCAAGATCTTCATAAGGCACAGTCCTGGTGAGGGTTGCCATATGATTTCTTCCATTATAGGTGTTTTCTGACTTCTGCTTCTGGTGTAGAAAATGTATAAGAAATAAATAATGCTCCTTCTTGTTCACATGTTTTTAATTTAATTCATAGTACACAGGTGTATTCCCCACAGTTTCCACACCTACACTACTTTGAAAGGGGGGAGTCAAACCAAAAAGCCAAAATTGCCTTGGGACTGACCCACTCCTGGACCAGTCAAAGCTCGGCCATGGTCATAGCACTCACCAACCCTGACACCATCCATCCACCCTTTCAACAGAACATCAGAAAAGGCCTTGGTTCATGGAGCATAGTGGACATCTCTGTCAGTTTCAGAGTTTATTGTGCTACTAAAATGAAATTCTTTCTCACCATATCAGGGCTGAAGCACCGAGTTTTTCTCAGCAGCAAAAACCTGACTGTGACCCAGCACAGATCCCTCAAGATCAGATCCCACAGATTCCCCACCACCAAGAGATGGTGTTGAAAACCCTTTAAGGGACAATGCCTCTGTAGCTTCTGCTGAGCTCCCTGACCAAACTCCCACCAAATGACCCTTGCTGTTAGCTCCAAGCATCACCATGTGTTGCTTCCCATTAAATCCTGTTTGTGCATTACAGTGAAAAGAATTAAATAATAAGCCATTAGTAGGCTTGTGTAGAAACCAGATCAGAGACATTCCTCAAATCCAAAAAACATGTGCACTTGTTTTGGATTTCATCTGTTGTGCCTTGTGCTCCTTATACAAAAAGGGACATTCAGCTATTGGCATTTCATTGAGGTCGGCAGTGAGTGAGCACGATGGTTTGTCTCAATAATTCTGCTTAATTGACTGATAAATCCTCTAGTGACAAAAGCAATTGTGCACAAACATAAATCCTGGTTTTCTGTAACAAACTTCCATCCTTTTCTGCTAGACCTGGCTTTAGTCTTCAATCCCCAGACAAAACTCCAGGTAAGTTGTGAATTGATTTCTCAGCACATCACTGAAAAGAGGGCTTAGCAATGCTTGTAGTTGAGAAAGAAGAGCCACACAGAGCTGTTATTCAATCACTGTTGAAGAATAAGATCACTTTCAATTCTCAGAAATGGCTTTTCTTTCTATTAAATACATAGAGATGAGTCTAATGGTTTTGCATACCTTTTCTTGTGATAGATTTCTTCCTAACAATGCTTCTCCTGCCTCCAGATATGTTTCTAGTCTGCTTCCATTCAAACCAAAGATTAAACTCCCCATGGCAGAGGAACTGAACTCTAGCAGAGCATTTTTAGCAGATGAGTTTTTAAAATCATTGAAAATGAAAGGAGATTGTGTGCTTTGCTTTCCTGGGAAAGGACAGCTAAGGAAAGTGATTTAAAGGAGGCTTTGCTCAACAGGAGTGGAGAGGCTGAATTCAAGTGGTGTCTGCTGTTCAGGCCATGCAATATGTTTACATTTGTTGAACTTTCAAAACTAGAAATCTTTCAGCAAAAGGCTACTAAGAAGATTAGACTGGAAGATAAAGGAATATGGCTTTTTTTTTTATGATTGGAAGGTAGCGGAACTTCTGATAAACCAATTTTACATGTTTTCTGCAAGGCCAAGAACCTGCAGCAGAGGGAAATTTTTGTCCACATCAAGACAAACTTTCTCCTCTTATGGAGAATATGTGGAAGAAGATGGAAAAATACCTTTGACTGATGTTGGCTTTATCACCCACCTAAGGCACTTCAGGTCTGGAAAGCATAACAAAAGAGCCTTGGAATCTGGAAAATGAAATTGTTTCATACACAGTTGTCAGGTCCTTTACCAGTGACCTGACATCTGTATTCGTATTTTCTTTTTTCTTTCTCAAACCTCCTCCTTGTGCTATTCCCAACACAGATGGAAATGAACTCAGTATTTGAAATCCCAGTGTGACATATGCATGACAAACCAATTTATGCAAAGTAGCAAACCAATAGACAAAGAGAATATGGCAGGTAACCTGTAAGTCTCACTTTTTAATGAGAAAATGGCAGGTCGTGCATGAAGTAGGTATAAATCAATGTCAAGCACCAGCACTTGGACTTAGCTACTCAACATTTTTGAGCATTTATAAAACTCAGTGCGTTGTTGTCAGTGGCAGGCTGGAAATTAATTGCTATTTTGACACCAGGAAAGAGGCAAACAATATGTATGAAGATGGATATGCAGGATAGCATTTAGATGTCAGAGCCTGTAAACAGAGCTGTCAAACAGCGGTATTGCTTCCGACAGCAGGTGCTGTGACAAGTGCTTAATGAGGCTTATCCCCTGTGTCCCTCATTACAACCACTGGAAACATCCTGTGCCCTCACGAGCACATTTGACAGTGTTTCCTGGCTTGTGTGGCTCCTGGGTAGGAGAAGACCGTGTACCAACCTTGTGGTGGCTCTCACACTGTGATAAAGAAACGTATTCCTCGTGATCAGTAATCTCATAAGCACCATAAATCCAATTCTTCTTTGTAGAAAGAGAAAGTTTGAGCCAATCCCAAATATAACTCTCAGACTGTATTGGTCAGAAAGATGCCCGGAATCTTTCCAGTACCAAGACTTTGCGGTGGCTGCAGTGATTTCAGAAAACAACCTGGATATTTGTAGATGGAGAAATGCAGAAAGTCCTGATGGCTGACAAAGAAACACCGTTCTTGGAAAAGCAGCTAGATTACATCTTTTAGTGTGATTTCACAATCCTGTTCTGGTCCACAACTTGAGATTCTGAAATTGCTTTGCAGAATCAGGAATTTGAACTGCCAGTGTCAGAGTACAGGCTATGGAACAGGGTGTTCAGCTGTGGAATTTTTTTGTCTGTCCAAGCTTATCATTTTTTTTTCCACTTCCACTATCTTAGGTTTCTCATTCCTACTGGCTTTAACGGGTGTTTGAGGGAAAAGTCTTTCACGGAGACCAGAATGATGAAGTGTGGAACTAGTTTAGAGTGGGATTCAAGGGAAAACTTGAAAGGACAGAGGGACAGGAATGATTGTTACATTCAGGTGTTGACAGGGTGTTTAAGGCAAACAAACAAGCAAACAAACAACCCCCAAAAAACAAATGGAACAAAACAAACAAAAAATCCCAAACCCGAACAAAAAAACTCCAAACAAATGAACAAAAACCCCCACAAAACCCAAGAGTAGACTAGACGCAAACTCAAAATAGTTATTGTCAGTAGTTAAAGGTTGGACAGGTTAAATCTGCAGTAGCAGATATTTGCACAGTTTGTAGGGAGTTTCTCATTTGTGATTTTTCTTTAGTCTGTATTTAGAAATAAAGAAGTGTTATTGTGCAATAGTTCCCTGTGACTTCACTAAACTTCACAGTAGGCAAGTAAACTAATTAACGTAATGTGAAATGACATTTAACATAGCTGTGGAGAACACTACTTTCTCCTCTTAAAAAACAAAACAAAACAAAACAGATTTAAGTAAATTCAAGAAGGAGATTTTTTACAAAACTCTGTTCTCCTTTGTTATGACCCAGGACTCATAAACTATGTGCCTTTCTGCCCAGGTTGAGCTATTTCCACTCTCTGTTTGGTTGTGCCTGCAAAATTGGTTATAAAAATGCAGCCCAGTGAACATGAATTTTGGCAAGCAGTGTCTCATGACATCCCTGGCCTTGTCTTGACCTGAGCTTTTTCAGATTTTTTAGTTGACACAGCACCTGTTAAGCGGTCAGGTAACAATGAACTTGATTTGTTTTAATTATTACTTGGTTTATAACAATAACAAGTAGTTGTTATGTGTGGGCTGAAGTGTCTGTGCCTGCAGATGAAAATGCCAAGGCAGAGAATAGAGATGGGACCAGAGGGCCCAGCCCTTGACAGTTTTAGGGAATGAACCACATGCACAGTGAGCTTCTTTTACGAAAATACATGTGGTTGTCTGGAAGCAGAAATTTTGACAGCAAAACATACTGAACATTCAGTTAGGATTAGAAAAATGGAGAGGTGATTCCATTTCTTCTATAAATTTGTCCCACAGTCAGAGAATATGCACCTCTAATATGGAGTCATGATGCATTTTGATCCCTTCACGAGGTTTTTACAAAATGCAGCTTTTTTTCCTCAAAGAGATGTCAGATGATATACTGAGGAAATAGAAGTTAATGTTTCTAGACTACTTTCCCACTTCTCTCACAAACTTGGCAAAAAAAAAAAAAAAATCTAATAGAATACCCCGGAATTTTTAGCTGCCATTTGAAGCTTTCCACCTGAACCCTTGTCATGAAACGTCTGTGCTTTGGGTTCACTGCATGAACACAGAGTCAAACAGGCTGGCAGCCACCAACAGATTAAAAACAGAGTCAAAACAGGGCTCAGACACTTTCCAGTACCACAGGTTGCTTCAAGCTCCATCCAACCTGGCCTTGAACATTTCCAGGGATGAGGCAGCCACAGCTTCTCTGGGCAGCCATAGCCAGGGCCTCACCACCACCAAAAGGAAGAATTTTTTCCTAGTATCTAATCTAAACCTGCCTTCATCCAGTTTAAAGTCATTACTTCCCTGTCTCCATAAATTGCAATTCACACAGTGATATAAAGCACTCTCTTGTTTGAGTGGGGAAAATGTATTCCAGCAAATAATACATCTGCAAAAGAAATGCAAACTTTGCTTCAAAAGATATTTACACAAAGAGATGGTGTCATTGTGCTGTTCCTGGAAAACAATAAGCTGTCACCTCAAGGAAGACTTAAGCTCAATTTCTAAGTTTCTAAGTTTCTGTGGTTTATTTTACTTATTATTTTTCAGACAGAAGAAGTTGTATGTTTGAACCAAAAATGAGCTGTTAGTTCACCTACTGAACCAGCCATGCATAAATAAAAATAAAAAAAAATCCATAGGGATTTTATTCTGTTATTCCTTGACAGAGTAACATAATTAGAGTGACCTCGCTTGTGATTTCCTAGCCAAGTAGTACAGGAAATAATGACTCTACAAATACAAACTCTGAGTCTCCATTTTCTTTTCTGGTAATTCCCCAACAGGGAGAAGAAAATACTGTGTTTACTAATACCCCAAGATCTGGGAATGTGGCAGTGCCCAACTGATTTACCTTGCCATGACAAGGGCTTTTCAAAAATATTGCTAATTGCACAGCAATGATTTCCCATTAAACAGGCTAAAATTCAACATAGTGTCTCTGTCTACAGGTTATCCTGTTTAATTAATCTGCTACACTAAATAAACGCAGTTTCAATGTTCTACTTTATGGTTGAGGAGAGCTGTCAGAATGCAGAGAGTTTGCAGGGTGGAATGCTGGATGTTGCTTCTGCTTAAAATATTGGGCTAACTGAAATGGTCGCATGAGTTTCTAATATTCACTTCAAAATTCTACTTTGAATATGCCAAATTTAAATAACTGGAAGTGCCAGAGGTACTGTAACTTTCCATAATGGAAGCAAGAGCAAAGAGACAGAAGAAGTCGTCCTAGGTCAAGTTTCTGAAAGGCTAAAGTCCAAATGAGAGTAATGAGGATGTTTAATGTCTTGGCTTAGGAGTTTTGTACCCATATCAAACATCACACGTTTAGCATCCAGCTGGACAAGGGCTAGTTTTGTCCTTTCTTTAGCTTACCTTCCTGAGGGCTTTCCTGACGACACCTACCAGCATGTGGAACGGGCATCAGTTGCATTTCTCTTCACAAAAAGATAGAAAGACACAAACCAGGCAGAAGTATGAGAAATGTGACAATTGTCGGCTGCAGTTTCACCATTTTCAAGCAAAAGTTCTAAACACAATAGTGGGTATCACAAAGAGATAAAAAATTTGTTGCTGTTCCAATAAAAAAAAGGGCCTACTATTTTTTGTTGGTTTTATGTTATTCATTATATTTTATTTGGTGATTCATTTTATTCACCATATTGTACTTTTTCTAATTCACCTGTATATTTTCATTCTGTTACCTGGCATATATTCTATTCAGCAGCAGCTGCTTGCAAATCTTTCTCTGCTGCAGGGTGAGGGTTGACAGAAGAACTTTATGTGGCTGAAATTGTTAACCACTCTGTTCAGCAACTGTGCATAAACCAAGTCCAGTTGAATACCAAGTACATGGGACACAACTATTCCACTTTGATAGAATTATGGAACTGAAGATCAGGTAAGAAATCCCCTCAAACTGCAACACTTGTTTTCCTGATTTGATGTAAGCCCAGAACCAGTATTGTACAGAGTGTATGGTGGTTTTGGTTTTTTGTTGGTTTTTTTTGTTTTCTTTGGTTTGGTTTGGTTTTTTGTTTCTGTGGGTGGTTGGTTGTTTTGTTTTGTTTTGTTTTGTTTTGTTTTGTTTTGTTTTGTTTTGTGTGGGTTTTTTTGTTTGGTTGGTTGGTTTGGTTGGGAGTGGTGGTTTTTTGGGGGTTTTTGTTTGTTTGTTTTTTTGTGGTTTTTTGGGATTTTTTTGTTTGTTTTTTGTTTGTTTTTTTGTTTGTTTGAATACTATATCTAAATGGAGAAGCTTTAGTTTTGAAGAAACTAAACACTTCCTAGTCAATTACTCCTCAAAGTTTTTCAAAGGGTTTTTTTAGAGCTTTTAATGGATGGAAGTTACAAAGGTCTTGTCAAATGTCTCTTTTGTCTTTCTGAAGTAAATAAATACAATCAGAGTGCTATAAAACAATTTTCCATTCCTGAAGACAGGCTTATTAACCTTAAGCATCTTGCCTTTCAACTAAAAAAATCTCAATTTTTATCAGTTGCACATCTGCTAGTGTGAGCATAGCAACTTAAATCAATTACAGCCCTGCTTCTTTTGTTAAAATGCATTTTAAAGTTAACCTTTCTCAATTCTGAATAGAGACTCGGAAACACTCTCCGTCTCTCTGTCACGAAGCTCAGCCTTCTCAGGTTCTCAGTAAATATTGAACTAGAAGTGGTTTGTAATTTGGGGGGTTTCTTTCAATTTTTTTATTATAAATTCTTTAAAATATCTGTGAATCAACAGTTACAGTTCAAAGAATTATATTGCCCATGAAATGTATGAAGCTTGAAAGCATATAATTCTGTGCAACGCTGTTGTACTCATGTTCTTTCCTGGAAAATGTTGGGGTTTCTTTGTAGAATAATTATTGGGTTTTTTAACACAATACGTGGTTTTGTTTCCTACAGTTTTTGGCAGAACTCTCTTAAGTTTTTATTTTTATTTGAATTTTGCATCGGGCATTTCCATGGATTTACTTGTTTGCTTTAGTTTTTAATTGTTAGGGAACGAAAACCCAACAATCTGTTATTCCTTTGGAAATTTGTGGTTAATATTATTAGAAGAAAGACCTTTCTAAGAAAGTGTGCAAACACAGAGAGAGGGAAAAGGATCTTTTACAACTACATGCCAGCAAGACTGAAGAACTGAGCAATTCCTAATAACCAAATATGATTTTAGCTTCTGGTTTTGCTATAATAACCTCAGGCTCTCTAAATTTTTTTTTTTTTTTTTGGAGGAGCCTGTTCCGCCAGGTGTTAGGGTACCAAGTGCTCTGGGAGATGTGGTGAAGCGAAGCAAACTGAGAAATGAGTTTCCTGTGAAGCACAGGTTTGCCACTCTGCCTCCCACAGTGCCACACCCCAGCCAAGGGGAAAAAATAAAACCCTGCGAAAATTCCAAGTAGAATATGAGGAGAAAGACAGAAAGCTAAGGGAGAAGCCCTCTCAGATGAGCTGTGGAAGTTAACTCAGTGCCCCAGCGCTGTTAGAGGACGTTCCCTGTCATTTGTGCAAGCAGCTGCAGACGTAAATACAGATTGATTCGTGGGCCACAATCTTGCTAAGTGCAGAGGTGGTTCAATACAGCAGCATGAGGGAGTTCCCTCAGAGATTTGGTATCAAAATATTAGGTGTGATTAGAATTGTATCATTGCCTTCCTCCCTTCCCATGGTAAGATTGATATTTGTGAGGAAATGCTTTCCAGAGCCACAGTAAAAGATAATTAGCAATTCAATATCTTTTCCAGACCAAAGAGAAGGACCAGTAGGTGAGTTATGGTGCAATAACTTATGAAGGAATATTGGTCTGGATGGTAACGTGAATTTATCAAGGGAGAGGGATGAAAATAGAATCATTAAAGCGGGGTCTGGAAAGCCAGACAGAGAGGAATTATTAATTTATATTAAACAATAATTTTGAATACAAGTGCAGACACTTTTGAGTGTATTTATTTGTATAGTTAGGGCTCTGATGTGAACCCACACACTGTGCTGGCAGGATGGTGATGCCACCATGCAGGACAGAGATGGGGAATAAGCTAAGGAGCCAGGACATGACTAATTTGGGGAGCAATCTCCACATGAAGACATGAAATCATTAGATACTGAAAGAGAATATTGCGGGAACAATATCACAGTGGACAGAAGCAGATTTATAGAGATGGGCTTAATTCTCAACAGGGAAAATGAGGAGACGCAAGAGGTCCTAATGAGGGCTCTGGAGCAGCATTCAGAGTCTCTCTGTGATAAAAATAAACCATCACCATCATGTCAGAAGGCCCAGCAGCAGCAGGAATTGGCCGTACACACAGACACTGGAGAAAGCATCCCTGGGCAGCAGGAGGCCAGAAAATAGGAACTAACTTCAGGCTTCCCACAGCTGCCAAGGGAAACAGATGAATTGTTAGCGAGCAGAAATTGCCTCGTTTGGTGGCAGAGAATGTCAGCATCATCAGCAAAGGAGGCTCCTGGAGTTTAGAGCAGAACTAAGAATAAATGCAGACAGCCAGGGCTGCTTGCCCACCACGGTGCAGCTGCTCAGCACAGAGTGCATGTGCCAATATATAAATATTCATTACCTATGGCGTGTATATATTCATATCTGTGTGTATAATGTGTGCACCTGATTCCCCAGGTGATTTTGGTTCCTGCTGCTGCTCCCCTGAGGGAAACTGAGAGATGATGGCTGTGAGCAGAGGAGGTTTCATGGCACCCTATGGTGGCTGCGGAACACCACAGACCCCAGAGTGCACAGAATTCGTTTTACACCAGAAAATAAGCTTGAGCTGGAGGTGTTGAAGTCCTCATATTGCATAAACGGTGGCTGAAGTGTCTTATTAAAACAGAACTGAAGTTTCTTTGATCCGTGATTAAAATCTGTTGATAACTTTAGAAACACTCATATCTGCTGGATTACAATCGAATGGACTAACCACAATTCAGTAGTAACAATATTATTCACACTTAAACACTGCCCAAAATGGAAGCCTCAGTCTCTAACCACATTTTTAAATTATCCTGTTTCATTTTTTTTTCACAGAGCAAGCCACCACTGGGAAGTTTAAATGCCATCCTTATCAGGTGTGATGACTCGTGTGAAGATTTTTCAAAGACATTGACGTGTCCTCCTTCTCTGATCCACCAGCCTCGTGCTTTGACTTCCATCTGAGCAGCTTAAAAATTCAGATAGCCTTCAATAACGTGAATTTTGGTTTCTCTTGGTGCCTTAGTTTAAGTAACTCTGTCAATGTGTCACAAAACGTCTCTAAAAGGAAAGATATAACATACTTGGCTTTCTCAGAATATTGGCGTGTCTGTTGTTTGCCAAATAAACCCCTTTATTCGGTGTGAAGGGAAACAGTGGCTGGTGTTTACTGCCATCATCAATTACTTTGTACAAGACACCTGCAGACGGGAATGAGTTTAGCAGAAAATGAGGGAGATTAAGGGCTACCCTCAAGGACCTTTTTTTCAGAAATAGATTGGTAACGCAGGTGCGCTTCACAGTTTTTGGGTTTTTTTGTGGGTGAGGGTGAAAGAATTCCATTGTGTCACTGTTGTATAATTTCAGTAGCTCAAAACAGAGATTGATTCTAAGAAACATCATGTGAGTGCTTCTGAAACTGACAGGGAAAAGGTGAAAACACAAAGAATTCTGTTCTGAGTTAGACCAAGGGACTAGAAAAAAGTGCAATCATAACAGATGGTGAAATATATTTCACAGGTTAATCATCAAATGCTGAAAGAGCCCTTTGGGAAGTGTTTTTTTATCTGTCACCTCTTCAAATCCTCATTTGGAGGGGCAGGGAACAACAAATCTCTGTTCACCCTGTCCCAGTCATTCAGGGCTGCAGAGAACCTCACTGCATTATTTCCTTTATTCTGTCCTTTCCTTTCCAGACTGAAGCACGCCGGGCAGTGAGGACTTCAAGTACATTTGACAATTGGTGCATTTCTGCACAATCTACAAAACAGATGGAAGCAGCTTTCTGCATTCAGCACCTGGACAGGTGGATGTGTTTAGGCTGCAGAAGGTTGTTCTGCAGCACCACCCTCAATTCCAGCTTCTAAGAAAGCCCAAAAAAATTACTACAGCACTAACAATCAGTTGAGAAAGTGATGCTTGCATTTGCTGGTTAATAAAAAATTCCCCCAAAACTAAATTGAAACTCTGCTAGGCATTAAAAATTTCAGCTCTTTTGCCTGTCTTCGCCGTTTTCAATTACTGTGATCTGAATCTCCAGTGCGTAATGTAATAGCGAACTGGCAAAAACAAATTAAAAAATACCAACCCACTGAACAAATACCCTGTTTTACCCTCACTAGTCCCTAAAAGGAGGTTATTTTCAATCTGCATTATAATAGAAAGAAGCTCCCACAGATGGAAGCAGCAAGGAGATGCAAAGACAGCTTGATTTTGTGTTTTATGCAGATCAAAAACCTCCAGTGTTACTGTAAGCGCTAAGAAGACAAATGTGTTTTATTTTAAGCTGTCCAAAAAGAACTAAAAACGCCCTCAATAACACCTTCAGTTGAGCCAGGAAGGAGAATCTCCTCAAGCTGTTGCTTTGCTCAGTTCTTACAGCCCCAGATGCCCACGGTTGGCTGTGACCACCCTGACGCAGGCACAATCCCCCACGAGGCTGTCCATGGAATTATTCCGATATTCCAGACTTTCTAATGAATCTTTTCAGCTTGAGAGTATTGCAAATACATGGTCAGGTCAGACTGTACTTCTCTTATCACTCTTGGCTCTGCCACTCAGCCCTGCTCTCAGATCTGAGATATCTGCTGGCGCATGTTAATCACCGACATAATTAAACAAGGAAGCATCACACAGGACTTGTGAGTCACGGATGTAGGGAGATAAAGCAAGGCCACAGTGATCCCTGATTGTCCTAAGCTCTGTCTGGTACAAATCTAAGTATTAACCCCAAATATAAGGGGTCATACACCGTTGTGCTAAAGTTAAAAGAATTTTCCAACATGTCTCCCCTGCTACTGCATGGATTTCTTCCTGAAGAAATATAACTTGTTCAGTGGCAAATTCAAGGGTCCCACTTGGAGAGCACCTGAGGTGATGTTCAGGCATTTAATTGTGCATGGCTGGGTGCTGGACCACTCTCTCCATCCCTCCGCTCTCTGGCCCTTGTGGACAACTGCCTGGACCATCCTGGGAAAGGATGGCATGAGTGGTGTCAGAGGGTGCATGATATCCTCCTAGGTCCCAGAACTGAAGGATCACCTTAAATTTCACCCTGCTGGCTCCAGAACCATCCTTTTTGGCGTGGCTCATAGAGCTGATGTACTTTATAAGCCTTTCCTCATTAAAAGAGAATTTGAGACAGCGGCTGTGAAACGCCCACAGAAAATCATTATTAATCCACCTCTTTTTTGAACAATAACGAATGAAGCTGCAGTTGGGAAGACAATCTGCAGTGGCTAGAGATAAACACCCATCCACCCCTTGACGAATGAAATGAACTGCTGCTGTTGTCATTAATTCTGAAATGCAGTTAAGAACACCTCAACCCCATTTATGTCTATATATAAAAATATATGCACCACAGGAAAAACTCCCCTTTTATTTCCTGGGCCTTCCTTAGGTTATGTATTAAACAAATGAAGGAAATAAACAAAGGAAAGCTATAACATAAATTAATATTCCAATACAGATATTTGCAAGGTGACTTTTTGAGGTAATCTTTTCCAGGATATTTTATGCAAACTTCATGCTTCTGTTTCAATTGTACAAATAGCTTCTCAATTTGCATTGAAACAGCTTTATATCTGTAGAATACAGACGAGAATTAGCACACGCTGTGGTATTAAACAAGATCTGAACTGAAGGAAATTGTGACAATAGTCAGCAAAGTATTTTTCTTGGTCAGATAAACTAATGTTCAGAATACACCCCTACTGAAAAGGCATTACTGTGTCATTAATATTGCTGTATTAAAGTAATGGAAAGCAAATCTCATGTGCTTGATTAAATCGACCCTTTCATATGGAACAACTCAATGAAACACAGACAGAACGACCAAACTCAAAAAAACAGAGAACAGAACCAGAGTAGGTATGTTTGAAGTGTCAATGAAAATGCAAATTGAACGGAGAGATAATCAAAACATCGAAAGGCTGAGATTTTTCATTAAAGTATTCCTATAATAGAATAATATAATTTTTTTTTTT
>VZRL01004250.1:69110-91448 GCA_013397895.1 Origma solitaria
GACTTGAATAACAGCAGCAGCATCCATCCTGGCACAATTTTAAATGAGATAAAATACTCGGAAGTATTACTAGTCAAGAGGCCCTTTGTAATTTCGCTCTGTTAATTTCTGCTCTGTTAATGCAGGAGCTCTCTGGCAGGAGGCCACTTATGAAGAAAATCTAGTCTTGATATAAATTTCTGCTTTTTTTTTTTTTTGGTGTGTATGTATGAATCAGCAAATGCTCAGTTCTGCTCTGCAAAGGCACTCTGTAAACACAGCACTGTGGATGTCCAGTCCATCATGTTTTCGTCTCCATGTTCAAAATAGAAAGTACTTTAGTTTGACTTAAAATGAAAAAAGAACCCCAACTTAACAGGATTTAAAAAAACCCCAAAAAACAAACCCCAAAACAACCCAAAAAAACCCAAAAAAACCCCAAGAAACCCCAAAACCCAAACAACAACAAAGCCAGACAAAAATCCCCAAAAAACAAAAAAAACCAAATCAAAACCAACCAAACAAAAAAACCAAAAAACCCCAAACAAAAAAACCCCAAACCAAACAACAACAAAACCCAAAACCTCCCCCCAACAGCCCCCCTAAAAAACCCCCAAAAAACAAAAAAACCCCAAACAAACAAAAAAACCAAACCAAAAGAAAAACAAACAAACAAAAAAACACCACCAAACCCTGCCCCCAAAACCAACAAAAACCAGGGAGAAAATCATGAGGTGACAATACATTTACAGCTGGCTTCACACCTTCTTCATCTGTCTTGGAAGTTGTAAATGTGGAAAACACCTTTTAAAATTAAAAATATTATGCAGATTCTGAGTGAAATATCAAATACACACTAAACTCTGATCTTATACAGACTATCTACCACAGCTAGCATGACTTTGTTCCCCAAAATGCTGAATTTTGTGAGATAGAAAGTGAGAATTGTGTGTAAGTGAAACCAATTTGACATTATATTATACTTGTAAAAGTGTGTTTTTCTGTGAAAGTATTTTTTTTTTCTGTTCATTAACTAATAAGGGGTGATATTATTAGTTAAGACCATTGTTATGGTTAGTTAAGACCTTATTAACAGGCTGACTGGTCTGTTATTTACAAAATTCAAAATTATTTGACTGGAGACTTTTTCTGTGAGCCAACTGTACATAGGCAGAAATTAAATCTGTACTTGCCACAGTTACTGCATGTAGATGAAGATGTTTCTAGAGTTGTGTAAGTGGAAGAATAAATAACTTGATAATGAATTAATAACATCGATATTCTAATTATTTTCAGGTCTTGGTAGACAAAGTGTATTTCAAAGTTTAAAATTTTGTATGTCTCTTTTTCTAAATATTGGAATTTCTGATAAACTTAATTTTAATTTTCATGGTTTTTATTTTTTTTATATGATGTACACTGTTTTTTGTAGTATTTGATTTTAACTGAGGAGTTATTCAGTGATACGTGGGCAGGATTTTTACATCCTGTGTTCCAAATGTTCTTGAAGTTTGTCAATAAGACATTTAACTTATTTTAAAAGGAAGCAGAAAGAGAAAAGAAAAGCTTTTCAAGTATATCTAGGTAGAGGAAACAGAATGAGCAGCGGGTGAGTGACACCCAGTGAAACACAAAATTGGGAAAACCAACACAAAAGGCAGGGGAAGGACAAATCAGATACTCAAAGAGAAAGACATCAGTACTATAATGTGCCATGTGACTATTGAAAGCATAGCACAGAAATAAAGACATTTTAGAGCTTGTGTTCGGTTTATCAAAATAATTTTTTTCCCCTCAAGATTGTCCATGCAGAAACATACACTGGTACCATTGCAGATGTGACAGCAGCAAACAAACACACTGGATCCTCCTGATGTATTTTATTTATGCTTATGAGGTTTTTTGCCTCTTTACATAACTGAGGGGCTCTCTAAACACTCACTATTTATTCGCTCATAGTGAGAGAGTTTAGGTTTATGTGAGTTGTATTGCTCTGCCTGGTGAAATAAAACGCAAAGAAGAAATGGAGAGTAGCTGGATACAAGCTGAGTGGGCCCCGTATAATGGAAAGTGCACTTTGTGAGGAAAAATTCTCTGCCGTTTGCTGGCTAAGACAGTTGTGAAGCCAGCAAAAGCTGTCACTGGGATTCACTGGGGAAGTTATGAAATCAGGAATTTGAAGAACGGCAGCTTTTTATTCTGTTCATATTGGATTAAATTTATCATCATATATTTAAGTCAATGGGGTACAATACGGCTGAATTTGATCAAACGGTTTCTCTTGCTGTTCATTTGCTAAATTAGGCTTTGGGTTAATCCCCATAATGTCCTGTTCCATTGATGTGTCCCTATTAAATCTAAAATATGCATCCATATCTGTATTTCCAGGGGTCAGAGTAATAGATGTCTTTTTTTCTCCTCCATTCAATCATTACTTTTCGTAAGAGCAAGGCCTGCATTGGGCTGCAAAAACTTCACTCCCTGTTTTTGCAGAGCTACAACCAATTTTGGTACAGTTATTACTCAAACCAAGGAACCCTTGGTCACATGCCTCGCTTTCTGCAACGTTGGGTAATTTAAACTCTGCAGGCAAAACTCAGCGTATTGCTGCACAATCACATTTTCACCTTGCCCTGCAGATCAATTTTGCTCCAATTGCTTCATCTCACAGCTTCTGAGCTGTGCTACAGATTCGTGCCTTCACCTCACAGACAGCAGTGCCCAGCTTGGGTTTTGGGAGATTCTTTCCTGCTGTTTCCTTTCACTTCTCGAAGTCCCAGATAACATCACCTCGTTGGGCGGGGAGGGAGGAATTAAAAATTGGTATTAAGCAATGGGCTAGTATTAACATTCCGTTTCAAATGCATCCTTCACACAGAGCTTGGAAAAAAAATCAGCATTTACCATAGTGAGGATGAGGAAGATGTGATACACTGATGGTCGGTGATCAGCCACTGGGGAAGTGAAGACTTCCTGTCCTGCCGTGCCACCTGCATGCTCAGACGAGGTCTCCATTGTTGTTTTAGGTCTGATTATTGCCAGATGGATCACTTTAACTTTTGCCTTCCCTCAGCAGTTAATATATTCTGTGTACCTTCAGTACCATGGTCACTTGTCATCAGTCAGAGCAGTGGCACACAGAAATCTGTGTCTCTCTGGACAATATTCTGTTGTTATTACAGTGGCTGATGTCCCTCCAAACAATGCAAACTAGAAATTCTACCCCATTTCAAAAATCAGAAATATTTCTGAAAATAGTGTAGATGGGGCTGTGTGGCATTTATTTATGGAAATATTTGAGATCAGCTGGATTGTTTTCAGTGAGCCTGCACAGTTAAGAAGGCAAAGCTAATTAAGTGTTTGATTTTGGATTTTTTTTCACTTCCTTGCAAAGCAATAAGGAGCTGCCTCAGTCTTACACATTAATTTAGAAATTAATTTTTTATTTATATTAAAATATGAAGAATTTAATTTGAAAGTGTTTTTTAAGGGGTTGGTTTTGGTTTTGTTTTTAGGGTGATTTTTTTTGTTTGTTTTGTTTGTTTTTTGTTTTTATTTTGTTGGTTTTTTTTTTTCATTGCATTGAATTGCATTTTTTACTTGAAAAAGGCTGGGAAATTTATGTTGGAGAAATTGTCTTTAAAGTGTACACAGGATGCAGTTGCTGAAATAGCAAAATACAGACTTGTAAGAAGGCCTTTTGCAAAAGTCATTATACAGATCTGGGAGTGAAGCTGTAAATCGCTGCTACTGAGTGTTGAAAAAGGCAATAACAGTGGTTTATTTAGGTTCTGATTTTGTCTGTGAATGTCCCTATCTGATATGTAATGCACGCTAAATGATGCTACCTTAACAGTACGAATTCTTTCTGTATGCATATGTAGGTTATTCTAGAATTACAAAAATGAGGCAAAGCATTCAATTTACATGAGTCCATGAAGCACCTGTTGAAGACAAGGATTCCTCAGTGCACAAGGTCCTGTCCCTCGGGAAGGTGGGGACATCAAGCCAGTCCCACATTTCACTGAGATTCAGAGCTGAGAACACTGTATTTATCCACAGTCTCCACATCAGTATCCTCAGCCTGTTATTGGCCTGACCTCAGACCCAAGGGTCTGCATTTCTGTATTTGAGGCTGGGGAGAGACGCTGCTTTACTTATATGATATTTTTCCAGGTGTGATTCATCCTCCTTCTTTCCTTCCAAATCTGGAAAATAGAAGGAGTGATTTATTTCTTTACAGTGGAGATGGGAACACGTCACATTTTGCAGCACTCATGTTTCACACCCCAAACTGAAACACGACTTAGACATGTGTCGCAAATTTATTTTTGCAGACTCTGGACTTGCGGTGCGCACAGTTCTTGGCTACTGCAGTGAACGAAGCAAATAACTATTTTAATTTCACATCTGGCAAACAGTATTTCAGTGACTTTACAGCCCATTTCACAGCCAAATGCCTTTTGTTCAACAACTATGTCTTTCTTTGGAGGCGAAACTTTATGATGAATTATGATGAGGTGTGCCCCTCTACCTATTTATTTAATATCACCTAGAGCTATATTCCGGAGCCATTCATCTGTAGAATATGTTCCTACCATAAAGGGAACAGAAGTGGGAGGTGAAACCATGCCTCAGCTTTTTATGTGTCATTAAAAGTCTGCTCATAGTATGAACTTAGGTACTTTTCTTAGATGTCATCACAGGAAGAGGTGAAAGGTGTGGGAAAAAAACACTAAACAAAACAAGCAAAGACAACAGTGCCCCCCAAACTAAGGATTTAAAAATAAAAATGCTTCATACATAATTCATTAATCTGCGTTGTGACCAGGCAGTTGGGGTCATGGCAAGCAATTCTTCTGACTTTTGGAGGTTTAATATAGGTGTATTTATAACCACATTAATGGAAAATCAGGAATACCAGAACAGATTCCTAATATTACAGTATTTCTGAGTGTACACAGTAATATGTAATATAAAAAGTCAAACCTATATGATTTAGACACATTCAAAAAGGATATCTGATTTTTGTGACTTCATATCGTCTGCCAGTCAGTGGCACTAGGACCAACTTTAGGGAGAAAGAATTTGGATATAGACTCATTCAGGGTCTGTGGCCAAGAAGGAATAACTACGATTTCATGGAAATTGCAAGCTGTTGCATTTTTCTCAATTATTTCACTCAGTGGCATTTATTCCAATAGAGCACTGTACTCAAAAAAAGGCATATCCTTGACTGCAAGGCTTTTTCTCAAAACCGCCTGGATTTTCTTCACCCTGCAAGGCGTGAATTGAGAAACTCCAGAGTGACAACAGCAAAATTCTGTATCACCAAACCATGGGATTTCTGACCAGAACTCCTCCTGCTCCCTTCAAAACATGGCCTTGGTGTGCAGTTGCCACAGTTCTCATCACATTTGACTCTGTGGAGAGGTTTTCATCAGGAAATAACAAAAGAGTACACTCAGAATGGATGCACGGATGCACAGATTCGAGCACAGCCATGCCCTTAGGTCTGCCCTCATTTCCATTTAATATCAGCCGAGCAACACTTCAGTTCCAGAGAGACGTGAGAAACACCTTTCAGATGTAGTAAATAAATCCTTGGCACCATCACCTTTGAAAAGAAATATTTTCTTTATTTTTTTTTTTTAACTGAACCCCCTACCATCTGTTCTGCACTCTAATTGCAAGTGCACAATGAAAATAATTCACAAATGTGTCATAAAAATGAGATTGGAAATTATTTAGATCTCTGCTTGTGTATCTTCTGGTCTTAATTCTACCAAGGAAACATCTGCTTTATTTTTCTCTCCTATTTCAGACAGTTGGAGAAATTGGTCTATTGTCACAATGAAATCTCTGCCATGGCTTAAAGAAGCCCAGAGTGCATCAAAGAACTCTGTTTCACTCTGTTTCACTCCCTGGAACTTTCATGAACATTTAAATGCAATGAGTATATTCTGTGGATTTTTATATTATGTGTGCAGTTTTCCTGATTTTATTTTTTAGGGTTGGTTCATTTTGGGGGGTGACAAGTGCCTTCAGGATCATTCTCATTATTATAAAAGCATTCAAGATTGTATTTCTGGCAGAAAAAAAATTGCATTTAATTCCAGTCAGAGACACTTCAATTTTTCTTTTTTTAAAATTAATTCTTACCTTTCTTCTTGAGCACACAGCACTGGGATGGAGCCCTTCAGTTCTCAGGGCTTCTGCTCTGGCTCAGGAGATGATCCCTTTCCCAGGGATCCAAGACTGTCTCTGTCACTGAGCATTTTTGCATTTGTAAGTCTGGAGAGGGAATTGCCTAGTTGGTGGTTTTTTTGTCTTTTGGATTTGGTGGGGGTATTTTTGTTGGGTTTTTGTTTGTATTTTTTTTTTTTATGTGGGTTTTTTGGTTGTTTTGGTTTGATTTGGTTTTGTTTTTTGTTTTTAGGGGTTTTTAATTTGGTTTTTTCCTCTAAAACCTCCAAATGTTTTGAGCAGATGTGAGCTCTTTGTAGAATATGAAGATTAAATATTATCGAGAAAGTGGTCAGGACCAACTAGATCAGGAAAACCAAAAACATCCCAGGCACACACACTTCCCTTTCCACACTTAACTTTAGGTAACCCTAAGAGAATTGATATTCCTTTCACTTGAAAGCCTGAATTCAAAAGGATGTGTTCTGGTCCACGCACTCCAAACTGCAGAGAGCTGTGAAAGTGTGACCCATTACATCTGAGCGCTGAGGTGCTGAGACCTCTCCTTCACTGCACTTCGGAGGAGCAGCGGGGGTGGAAAGGGAGAAACCTCGCTTCAATGCGTCCTTTCAGAGGCAGACAATATTTTACTGCGCTTGACTCCAAGCTGGCTGTCAAACCGTGAGAGGGAAATGCTTTTTAATGATGGCACTGTCAGGGTTTTGCTGTGCGTGGTTTGGGCTGTGGCAGAGCAAATGAACCCAAACCCGAGGATCTGAGACACCCTCGCAGAGCAGTGAGCAAACAAGGCTCTCAGGAGTTGCCGGAGTATATACAAAAAATACTAAGAATGACAAAAACTTCAGAAAAGTAGAGGACTAACGACTCTGCTCCATACAATTCTCTGTGTAAAGACATCACACACGCAGAAGAAAAGGATTTCTCCAATGCACACTGGCTTTATATTCACAACCAGACTGCACAGATTGCTCGAGGTTATCTTGACTTCTGTGATGTGAAACAAAATAGATCCATCTAGGAGCATTCCTTTTGTTATTGCCTCCTCAAGATTCCATGACAATTTCTTTACCTCAGACACAGATTCATTTTCTGTATTAATTTGTGAACCTGAAAGGCAATTTCTCCCTTGCAGTGAAGAAGTATGAGAACACTCTAGTAAAATTTTAATTGATGTCATGCCTGGCCTTGCTGAATCTGTTGTCAGTCACTGCATTGGTAACTTGAAAGCTAACCTCTCAAAAAATCTATAAATCTGTGTGCAATTGTGTCAGACTTGCATGCACTTGTAACTGGCAAAAAGCAGTTATCTGGATGAGAAAAGGGGCAGCAGGATTTAGGATTTATTAGAAGAGAACAGTTTCAACTGAAAGACAGGAGCATATAAAAGGGGAAAACCACGAAATTTCTTCTCTTGCTCATGAGCTGCATACAGCAAATTATGTATACTTTAAAATCCATTTCCATGGATTCCGTAATTTTCAATAAAGGGGCACTACTCCTCGGCCTAAAGTCCTAGACCCTCAGTCCTAAAAATATGTCTACAGATAATAGACTGGAAATATTGGAAATGTACATCACAATTCATTTGCATTTTGTAGTGTGTAAGGAATATTCTACATTCCACCCATCAATACAAATCTGACTTTGGGCAACAGGAGATCTTCAGAGAAAGAACAGACAATGTAAGTACAAAGCTGTACACATTTAGGAACAATGAAGCAGAAAGATCAGCTACCTCATGCTCCTTATCATCCAACTGAATCTGGACACTAGTGTCCCCTAAAAGTGACTTTTAGGTGAGAATGTCACTGGTGTCCCATAAAAGTCATTGTCTCGCCATGATTTCCTGGGGCTCCTGGGCCACTGGAGTTGTGAAAACTGGCATAAAGAACTTAGATATCTTGCAGTGACCCAACATTTCCCTGAGTAATGCTAGTACAATGGATTTAATCTTTGGTCCAGCCTTCTTTTTCAGAGATACAGGCAGGAATACGCAGGGCAGCCCAGGTGGTCAGCTCAGACTCTCAGCTACAATGCTACCGCTCAAATTTTGCGAAGAGCTGCTTGGAAAAAGAGATATATCACGGCACGCTCATCTGCATGTTGGGGACAGCCTTTTCTTAGTCATTGGGAATTTGTGGGAAAGTCTACAGATGTTACTAAACCATCAGAATAGCACGCTGAGGACCAACGTAATTGTGGAGGGGTCATGTTTGAAGGTAAGGAAATTCAATATAGACAAAATAAGACGGATGTGGGTGGGAAAGGAGACACAGACAGATTTTCACACATAGCCGTGGGCATGGAGATAGGCACCGTAATTGCCAGTCCCAGGAAAACACAGTTCGGTGCTCCTGTGGAGTTACAAAATTAATGACTTATCATGAACTATTGGGACAGGAATAGAACATGGAGAAGGTAAGTCTTGCACCATAGTCCATGTGGTATCTGTACTTTGAAAACTGTGTTCTGCTTTGGCTCCTCTCCTCTCAGAACACAGAGGACAAAAAAAATTAAAGCGTCACAATGGTCTAAAGCAGAAGCAAAAAATACATGAAATTAAAGAGTGTTGGCTGAGCGTATGGTGAGGGCATACCAGTGACCACCTCAACACTTGTAAATAACCATGGGGTATAAGTAATGGCATGGCTAAGCATAAACCATCCACCTTTTTCCAGCAGCTCTCTGGGTAGACACCATCTTCGGAAGCTGTTTATTCCTATCTCCCCTAACTGGCCTGCCTTTATCTGTGAAAATTTCCCTGGAATAGCCTCAAGCTGAGTAATTACATTTAAGAACAGTGAGGTTTTCCATTCAAGTTTGATTAAAAATGAGAGTGGTGACTAAGCAACATCCGTAGTTCCTGCACACAGGCTATTTAGGCTGGACCCCCTCCACAGTGTGAAGTTAGTGAGATGAACAAAGCAATATTGTTAAGTGACAAAGAAAAAGCAGAAAGTGCTTCCCCGCCTGCTGTGGTGAGCCAGTTTTGGCTGAGAGAATTAAGAGAACAGATGTTGCCAAAAGAAGATGTTTGTCCATGCAGCAGAGCAGAGCCAAGATTTTGCATCTGTGTTTCCTGCTGGCCACAGGGTTCCAGGGCTCTGATGCTGTCTGGCCTCCACCAGAAGCATGTTGGATGTATTTTGAACATTTTGGAGAGGACACACTTCCTGCTTTAAAGGAATTCCAGCATTTCTGTTGCACTCCCTATTGCTGCATGGCTGCAGCCTCGCCACCAGAAAACCTGACAAGGTAAGATTCTTCATTTTTTCCCTTCTCCTTTCCAGGATGGAGTTGATGAAGCAGAATTTCTGGCAGCCTAGTGGAGGCAGATTGAGAGGATGTGTACACTGGGGTGACAATTTCAGCAGCTCAGCCAGGTACTGCCTTTGTCTGGTCTGTTACACACACCAGCTGATGTGGTTTAGAAACAGAACCTGATCAGAAAATTAGTCCTGTCAGCTGTGAAAATAAACATTTTTTGCAAATTTTCAGAACCCCACCGACGACCACAAATGGGAGAAAACTGCTGTGATTTTCATCCACTGCAGAATTTCTGCGCAATTCTGCCCCCAAGAATCAGAAAAAATCACTGACAGAAGTGAGAGGGAAACTGGGCTGTGACCTGTTCACCAAAATGAGCTGCATGTGCATCCCCTGTGTCCACAGATCTTGTTCAGACAGTCCCCTGAAGTGCATGTAATCATCCAGCCCTCATCAGATGAGCTGGATTGCAGGGTCTTGCTTTTTAAAATTTACGTCCATTAATGCAAGGGAAAGTTTAGTGTTTATGGGCTGCTAAACCTCGTTAAAGCACACTCCTGCACTTTAATGAAGATGAATATCAGAGGATGAATGCACAAAAGTGGCAATTACACAGATGAAGAGGTTTTCATCAAGAAATGGTAGTTTTTAAAAGATGGTTTTAAGAACAGTTTCTTTTGGTCCAGAAACAAAAGAGATATACCTCAATCTCTGGTAATTTATTTCAGATCTTTTTAAATGAATGACACCAATTCTCTAGTTAAAAATTATGTCATTTTAATGGTTGAGAAAAAAAACTCAAAACCAACCAGACCAAGAATGAATAATCAAAAGCTACCTGCACATCCCAAAATGAACAATATTATTGTTTTCTGAGTTTAGTCCTCCAGTGTGGCAAGTGCCAATACCAGAATATAAGAGGTGACTCACTGATGCGGCAATTTCTGTGCAAGTATTTAACTATGTATTTTTCCCAGGTAGAAAACATTTTTGATAGTTTTTGCTTCATTTTCAGAGCTATTAAGAATTCTGGTTTTGGAGAAGTCTTTGACCTTACAACTTATCTGACACCTGTGCTCTACATAATGATCTTAGCACTACACGTGCTTTATTAAGTTGCTTTTTCTGTCAAACCAGGAGTCCACAGGTTGGATTTCTAAGCAAACAAGCTATCCAGAGACAGATGACAATTAGTTCAACCTTGCTGTCACTTTATGGCAAGTATGCGACTTTCAGATTGTTAATTTGGCAGTGAATGACAGAAAAAAAAAAATTTAACTCAAGAGGGAGACTGATGGGAACCTAATCTGAGTATTATAAAGACTAGGTCATGAGCTTTAGTCCTTCAAGTGACCTCAGAAAAACCTTAAACTGCTCTCAACAGAGAAAATAAGAAGCAAACAGGATTAAAAAGGGCAATCTTTCTATAAAGAAGTGAATTACTAATGAATATTAATGACGAATAAACACACTTAGAAGAACTCTCTGTATTTTTCTTAAAAAATATCTGCTCTCTGCAGCTTCTGACTAGTCATCTGCATGCATAAAAGATCAGTCAATCCAGAGTGTCACATGTAAAGAACAATACGAAATTAATCACAGTGTAAAATAGCTCAGCACAAAGAAAACAGCTCAGGTGTAAGGGGAAAATACTTTATTGATGGAAAAATGTGCTCCAGGAGTTGCAGGTACATGAGTTCTTCCCATGCCACTGGCAGCACAATATGTTCAGCTCAGTAAGTAGAGGCAGTCTGGATACCGCTTTGAGGCTGATTTCCTAAAATACAGCTTCTCTAAAAATGGAAGCTCCATTTAATGCCAGATAATCACTGAATTTTGATGGAACTTCTGCTTAAAATGTACTGGACGCAGTCTGCAATACTTCATACCTTTTAATTTTGTGTTGGTTGTTATCCTGTGTTTTTCTCATCACATTCAGATGACTGAGCCACAGAAGCCCATGGATCTGTAAATCACAACATGGCGAAAATTCCAATTATCACTTGTCCTGTGGCTCACACCTGTACCAATGGTGGATTTCCTTCCGTGAGAGCCAGCACAGCCCCACTGAGTGTTAACTCTACACTGAATATTTACTGAATGTTGACTTCAAAGGAGTAAGATGAAGCCCAACAGGTTGTAAACAGGTATTTTTCCTCTTGTGAGTGCATTAGAACACAGGAGTCAAACCTTGCTGCAATCCATACAGGTATTTAAGACTTTCCCCAGAGGTACAAACCACCTGGAAAAAGAATGAAAGAAGGATTTATGCGAACGCAGAGGAGGGCTTTTAAGAAGAGAATAAATATTCATCTTGCAGTGCTTGATTAATACAACACCTGCCTGTATTCAGTTCTGTATTCCTATATTTGAAGTGACATTCCCCTTGACCACCCAGACTCCTGCACTCATTATAAGCCTGGCACAAACATTTCTGAAGCTTCTGAACATGCCACAGCACCAGGACAAAATTTGATCTATATTAAGGAAAAAGAAAGTTGTCTAAGAAATGTTTTTTGAAAGAAAAAGTCTTATGGTTCTGATGGTTTATTCCTAATATAGAGGAAGAAATTGTTCCCTGTGAGGGTGGTGAGGCCCTGGCACAGGGCACCCAGAGAAGCTGTGGCTGCCCCATCTAAACTAAGAAACTGCTTGGGCAAACATAAAATCGAAAGATTCTGTACATTTTATTTTACTTCTGGAGCAACTAGTCATGCTAATATACAAAGTCTTAACCAAGTTATAAAAATGTGATATAAAAAAGAAAGAGGAAAATGATAGTTTAATATAGAATCATGCATTAATTGGAAAGGATGGCAGAACATAATCTGTGAATAGTTAGAGCTATAGATATTATTAAATACATTTATACCATTAAAACAATCCTAGCTACTTTCTGTGGTACTTGTGGTTCTTGCTGTGATACTCACAATGAGGGATCCAACCAGAGAGGGAATAGAAGAGGAAAAAGGGATAAATTAATTTCTCTTAAGATACCTAAAAGGAGGCAAGGCAGATCTTCTGATTCTTATAGTAAACTTTTAATTAGCAGTAATGCTCAAAGAGATCCATCCAAATTTGCAAGACCTGTAGCTACAGTAGTTGGAAAAACTGGTATGTTTTGGGGAAGGGAATTCCCAATCCTCCTTCTGGAGGACCCGACCCCTAGAGTTGGGGTCCTCCAGAAATCCTGACCAAATCCTAAAGCTGCAATGCCACCAGGACACGACCTTTTTTTCTTGGTTAATTACTCAGACTACTGGGATCAGCTGCAAGAAAATGCTATTTTACCATGAGAATCAGCAGAAAGGAGTACTAACACTGACCATCTGTCTGTTTCTCCAGCTCCTCAGCGGAAACCCTGTCAAGATCCAGTGCCATGAGGAGGGAAGATAAATTAAACACCTTCCAGCAAAGCACAGAGCTGACAGACACAGCCTGGGAGAATTGAGCGCGGCGCTGCGGCAACCTCACCTCGCCTGAAACTTCCCCAAAGCAGCAGCGAACTCACGGGCACAAAACAAAAATAAATAAAAAGCAAAGCCCTAACGAACTCTGTGGATGCAATTTAATCAGCTCCCACAGCTGCATTAGGTGCAGTGCCAGTGGGAGATGTGCCCTGCATGCACCGACTCATTCTGCTAATGATGCATCGCATGTGCTCCCTGTTCGCTGCACACCCTGGGCTCCCTGCTGGCATCACAGTGGTAGCCTCCAATACTCATCACGTTATGACTCTTCCCAAAGCTTTAAGTCTTACTCAGCTCATTTATTTTTCAGCTATTCTTTCATGTGTGCGCTTGGATACATCATTAAGCAAACACTTCAGCTTTTTTTTTTTTGTCTCAAAGTGCATGCAAATTATAGAGGTGAATTACTAATCAGCTTAGAGGTGGGAGAGGGGAGTGGGAGGGTTCCTGCAGCATTACCCTAATGTGGGGTAAAATCAGCTTGAAAAATGCATGCTGCCTCTTCACTGAGTGCAGTGTCACCGAGGTCAATTTGCCTACAGCCAGCTTAAAAGATGAAGAACACAACCTCTTGATTTTTCCTACTGAAAACAGCTAATGGAAAAATTTCTTCTTTCTTATGGAAAGCAGAAGCATTCCATTATTTTAACGTTTCTGAGGCAACAGGTTAGTGGGTTCTCGTTGGAGGGCTCACTCCTAACCTCTGGTTCATTGGCAAGGATTTTGCTGACAGTGATGTCGCTCATGTTTGCAAATGAAATTTTGCTCTTGACATACTCATATAAACAGGATTTAATTAGCAATAAATGGGAAAGATCCGCAGTGTGCAGGCTGTGTTCCATTTTAGGGTCTGAGTTTAATGCTACTGCCATGTAAAAGAGCTTCACCCTTGAGCTCAGGTGACAGAAATTTTATTCTCATGGTGGTTAATGCATTCCAGACAGGATGACAGCCTGCAGCACGAACTTAGTTTTCTAAGAGGAAAAAAATGGGGGAAAAAGGGAAAAAGTTTATAACAGGTATCTGTAAGGTAAAGTCTTTTAAAATAGGTAAGGAAGAGAGACTTTGAGTGCAGCATCACCTGCTCACCCAAGCCTTATCTGTGAACTGCACTCACTGTGTTCAGGGACATATAAATTCAGCTGATGTCTCTGACTGTAATTAACACTGCTACGAGGGACTATCTTCCCAAACAGTTCCCAGCTCTGGAGGGACTGGATCACCAGAATTTCTCAGGGCTAGCTCTGACTGAGCAATCCCAAAGGAACATCTGACTTCTCCTTTCCTTTTCTCTCATGCTCTAAATGCTGGCTGTACCTGTGAGGGGAACAGGAGGAAATGTCCCTTTCCAGCTCAGACCCTTCCAAGGGAGGACAAACCAGTGGATTTTGAACTATAGAAAGAAAATCCTGTTTTCACCACTGCCACTGTCATCATGATTTGCTAAAACCTCCAAAACCTTCCCCACTCTGGCAACTGTTCTTGTCTCACAAAGGCAAGGCAGCACTCCCAAGCTTTGGCTATATGTGACTAGGATCCACTGTGGAGAAGCCAAATTTTGGCTTCACCATCCTGAGCTGACAGATGTCATTTAGCTTGTTACATATATTGAAAAATAACTGTGCATCAGCTGTTTTTTCAAAATGTTTGGGTTTTTTCCTTTCTCTTCTCTATTCTTTTGTCTTGCAGAAATAGCAATTAAAAAAACAAACCTCACATAATCATAAAAAATTTTAATTTTAAATTTAGGAAAAATTATAAAGTACCATGAGTACATTTACTCAATGCTTAATAATAGAAATGAATGCTATGAGTTTTGACCTTGTAGTTTTCCAAAAACCCTTCTGACAACTCCACTGAGGTTGGCACATTGATATAATGCCCCTTCTGCACTTTGGCTCTGGGATTCCCTGGTGCTCAAGGAGTTTGGACATAATGTGCAAAGATGACTTTGTGATGAGAAGGAAAACAGGCAGCACAAGCACAAAAGGTTTGGGTGGGAATAAGCTAAACAATTTTATCTGTATCCTGGGTGCTCCTGTGACGATTCCTACGAAGTGTCCGCTCTGAGGCTGAAAACAGGAAGAAGAGATGGCTGAAAAGCACGAGCAGTTAAAAGCTACAAGAGGAGTTGAAAGGTTAGAGAAAGGTTTGTCTTAAGAGGTGGGAACTTTTGCTTTGCAAACTCATGTGTTCCTCAGTGTTCCTCATTATGCAGCTGTAGGTTCATATTGTCCCTCTCAGTAGATTTCGAGTGACGGCTTTGTGAAATATTTGTCAAAAAATGAAAAATAAAAAAAATCCCTAAATACGAAGCATAAAACGTCTCCCAGGAAAAAAACAGGGAATCTGCCTTTGCAGAGACGCCTGATCATATATGACACCGCTTCAAGGCAATTTATCACCCCCTGGTGTTAAAATAAGACCAAGAAATCACTCTGTGAAAACACTTCAGTCCACAGGTAAATTATTACTCTTGCACAGCAATTTCTTTTGCTAATTTTTCTCCATGAACAACTCTGTAAATACCACCACCTCAAGAAACACAAAACCAGACTTTAAACAATCTGTTTTACCGGCAGCAGAGGAAGTAAACCCCAGATCATAAGGATTAATCCCTGATCTTCAATATTTTATTCTTTTTCTTACGACAGTTCTGGTTTTGTCTTATCTTTTGATTTTCGTCATGGTATCAGCTAAAGTGTGGGAGCTTTTACAGGGCTCAGCCACTCCAGGTGCAGCTGAGCAATCTGTGCAGATCAGCTCATGTTGTCACCGATGTCACTGTCCATGAAGCCTTCCTGCTTCGTGTTATTTCTAAGCACAAACAAGCTCCCCTCGGGGAGAAATATGTTGATGGTTTGTTTCTTTTATCTTTTGGCTGCAGAACAGTCTGAGCAAGACATAGCTCTGTTAGGGATCAATACCAAAGTCACTATTAGGAAAGATAGTGGGTTGCTGGAGGTCTAATTCTGCTCAAGCTGCACAGCCCTAGCCCAGTGAAGCTTGCGAGAAAGGAGATTTATTGATTTGGTCTGCCCTGATTTGATCTATCACACTCACAGGTTTCTGGTGCAACTCTGTTTAAAGCCACCAACAAATCAGTGAATTGAAGCAACACTGGCGGATAAACTGATGCTATAAAGTAGATTTTACTTGAACTCCTTTTATACTTCTACTCTGAGTGAATCTTCCAATTAAATTGTTAAATGACTTTACAAAAGCCCCCAATCTCCCCTGATTATTTAATAAAATTTTACACTTCCCTCAAACTATGTGTCTGTGTATCAAGTTAACACAGGTAAAGCCAGGAAGTTATAAGAAAGAAAATACTGAGAATTCTAAGGGAGAAGGACAGCCACACCTGTAGAGATAAAGACTGTATTTTTGTTGTTATTTTTTACTTTTGACAGGTAGTGGGTCCATTAAAGCCAGCCACTATCCCTAAGCAATGATTTTCCCTTATTTTGCCAATGCTCTAAGGGTGTAAAGCACAGGTTTAAAGTCATGGGAGACTGACACAATCTCCAACCTTACTGTACACAAAATATTCCTATATAGCAAGTTTGCTGTCTAGGGACGGAGATTTGGAGTGAGGGGAGGGGAACTTAATAGGAATTATAATCCTGTCCATAACTAAAGCATTGACAATGACCTGACAAACGGATGAGCACTTCATAGATGTCATTCTTCACCAGGACTGGAAAAATGGCTGAGGGACCTGAAGGAGTGCCTAAAGATTGGCTACTGAAAATAACTGTTTGCTGCTCTAGGAAACATGGTAATTCCAGATAAAATTCAAGTGGAATTTACTCTCTTTAAATTAACATTCCCGTTATAAAGAGAACATTTAACTTAATGACAAGAAGAGGCTTTCAATTACCATAATAATATCCAGTGCCTGGGCCCAAAGATCCACCAGGCTGGTGTTCCTTCATGCCGGGGTAAAGCCACTTCCTCTGGTAACTCAAATTACCTCTCAGGCTGGCTGAAAAGGGTGAAAAAAGGCTGACAGAGTGAGGATCCCCATGTCAGTGAGAGCTCTGGCCATCCCTGTGAGCTCCCGTTGGCACCACTCAGCAGCAGACAAGAAATTCTCAGTATTAATTCAGCACAGCGCAGAGCCCTGTACTCAAATACCATATAATCCTGCATGTATTTATTATGCTAATGGGCTAATCATACAGTGTTAGGCCATATAGCCTGATTCTGACTCAAATTAGAGTGGTTTAGTGATGCATTGTTTGTTCATGAGAAGAAAAGAATAAGCAAGACAGCAATGTCTGAAGAACTTGCAGCTCTCGGGTGTTAGTTTTCACCGAGGGACATCTCAACTCATAACATAATTCTCAGTGTTACAGGAGTCCCTAAAAAGGATAACATAAAAACCATAAAATTTATTTATTCATATTTTTATTTATCCTTCTTATGTAAACATCCCTGAATGCTATATTTCTTTCAAAAGTCATAATATTTTGCTTTAAAAGAATCATTTAAGGAATATAAGACAAAAGGAAGGTATATATTTATGCTTAAGATATTTTAAAATACACCTAGTACACTGAGAAGTTTATGGTGCTCTGTATGGAGCTGATTAATATCCACCGTGTTAATTCATATGCAGTAGATTGTAATAAATCATACTTGACTGCACTTCTCTATTTCCATTTCTCCCTTGGTGAATTGTCAGTCTTTTAAAATGTGGCCCCACTTCCTAGAAATCTTCCCTTTTAGATTATTTTTGTGCATCGAACAAGCAACTGAAAAACCTTTTTTTTCACCCATCTACTATTTAATTTTCTTGCATTGCATCCTCCATATTATTAAAAATAGGAAATATTTCTTCCAGATCTTAAGACTTATTTCTCAGAACCTTCATTTGAGATCATGTGTCCTTTTTTTTTTTGCTTTTAAGTCTAAACTAAATTTGTGCACATGAATGCATACATCTGCCCCACAGAGAGCCCGCAATAAACCTGCATTCAGTGCATGATTTTGAGATGCTCCTAAAAGAATTAAGGCCCAAAATCCAAAGGTGAACAATGAAAGCAGATTTTTCTGTTGGAAAAAGAAGTTGTGGCAAGGACAGTCTCTCTCCTTGTTGCACCTTTTTCCTTAGTTATGTACAACTAGAATTTTGAGGATAGAGGAGTGTCCTGATTCACATTTAATCTGTACTGGGTTGGCTCTGCCTCACTGCCAAGCAAGAGAGGAACACCTGTAAAAGAGAACTGGATTCCATCTCACTGAAAGGCCACTTTTTTTCATCCAGAGTTTGCTTCCGAGCTTCTCCTCCATCCCTACTGTTACTTCCTTTGTCTGGGTTTTTTTCAGGTTCCACACATTCTCAGCATAAGCTGCTAATAGACTTGTTATCCTCTATTCTGTATTTTTTTTTTTCTCCTTTTTAAATGTACAAAATCTTGCTTTTTCTTAATCCTAGGTCACAGCAGAAATTATTCTGTTGTGAATGTAATTTATAGTATTGAGTTACAGAAAAAAATAAGAAAGAAAACTGCAGAAATGACTGCCATCATGGAAACACATTGTGGGGATTTTGGTCTTTTTTTTTTTTTTAAGGAGGGGTTAGAAGAAAATCTAAACCACTTGCCATAAAAAGCCCCAGGTATGAAAAAAGCAGGAATGTAACCATGTGACCGTCGTAATATATGCGCTGAAAATAACTATTTTATTTATGCTATAGAAAATGGTTGACTATAAAAGCAAATTTCATAGTTCACCGCGCATTGGTTGGTTTACACCACCTCAAAAATTAACTCACCAGGAATTTTGCTCACAGCTGGGAAGCTGCACACACCGTGAGAGGTAAATATTGACACATTATTGTGCTATTGCTCCTTGCAGACAAACCACCCAAAGGCAGAACAAATTTCATGCTCATTGCACAGGAACATGAGAACAGACAGGGACAGAATAAAAAATCCAACGAACTTGCCTTCCCCTTGTCCCATCAAGAGCTGGGCAAACATCATCAACAATCATTACAACTCAGGAAATTACTAACTCAAACAAAGGGTAGAGAGTGCTCAAATGCTAGGATTTTCTCCTTTTACACGTCTGCAGGAACAGCCAAAATAATGTTTTATCCATCAAGATTTTCAGGTGCTTTTGTCAATTAACGATGGCATTTGAAGGGCAGTTTGAGGTCTACTCTAATTGAGTGTTCTGGCAGATGGTGCACATTCCCTCTAATATTTAACTGAAGTCATTATTTCTCCCAGGTAGCTGGGAATTCAGTTGACAATGGATGATCTCTGGAGAACATGGAACACATTTTACAGAAGCAGGGATGCAAAGCCGATAGAGCCAGGTTCTCCACAAGAAGGAATTGGCACAAACAGAAGCTTGGGATCTTCCTGCAACATCAGCGAACACTTTTTCCCTGTCCAGGTGACCGTGCGCTGGCACAGGATTAACCCTAGGAATAACCCAGACAGGTCATGGAGATTCCATCCCTGGTGATGCTTAAAAACCCTCAAGGTACAGAACGATTGCAACTAGCCTTTGTTTAAATTTTTCTGGTGTATATTACTACTTCCTAAAATTGACATCTACTTTTCAGTCAACAAAACTGTAAGAATCTTCAGTCCACAAAACAAAAACATTAACAGACAAGAGAAGATGCTGACCTTGTAGTTTATTAGTCTCTTTCACTGGTTAAGGAGTAGAAGCCACAGGTGCGCTTTTGTATTTCTTTGTGTGTGTTTAGCTATTTCTTAAGCTTTTCAACAAATATTCATGATATTTGCAATAATGTTTATGCCTATGCTATGCTCAGTTTTAAAAAAGAATATTTAAAAAGTTATTAAAAATAATAGAATTTAGAAACAAAATTGTGTGTGACTGAGAGACTGGAATGGTATTATCCTGCACGTTGGGTTATCAGATAGACATTGAACAGCAGAACACAGAACACAGAAAACACCTGACTTTGTATTTTCCCACTCCCTAAAAGCACAAGAGATGCCTTGCAGTGACTGAAGTCATGCATATCTGTGACAAGACTGGGGGTTTAGCCATTGAGGTTTTTTGCTAGGCAGATTTGTCTGTGAAAGACAACAAAAAACTTGCTCTTAGCTCTTAGCTCTTTTTGTTAAAAAAAAAAAAAAGAAAAAAATTTGTGAGCAAACCAATGTAATTTAATGTTATCTCTGCTGTAAAACTATTTGTATGCTTGTGTGAAAACCATGAAGTCTCCTTGGTTCCTTAATGTTGCACTTGACCCTTTGGCAAATTAGAGTCAGTGTGGACTCATCTCCTCTGGCTTAATTTTCAGCACCTACAACATTCTTTGTGGGAAACCGCATAATTAAAATGCTAGAAGTCTTTGAAGTCAGCATTAATCACCAGCAAGTTGCAATATCCCATATAGTTTGTAATGTTCAGGACATTTTTCTATTAAACAGGAGTAGCTACCCTAACTGAGCTTGCGAAAAGAGGAATCAGTATTTTTTTGTAAAAAAACCACGTTTTGTACAAAGAGGTGAAAGTTAGGGCTAGGATTTAGTTTTCATGCTTAGGGTAAGTGTTTCTATTTAGAGTTAGGTTTATGTGTATTTATATTTAGGATTATTTCAAATAAATATTATATATTTGTATATGAATATTTACATAATTAAGTGTTTATATTGAAGGTTAAGGTCAGGCTTAGGGTTTATGGTTAGGTTTTAGTTTGAAGGTAAGGGTTATGTTTAGGGCTAGCATTCGGATTACGGTAAAATTTCAGGGTAAAAATGCAAGGTTGGGTTTAGGGGTTTTGGGGTAGCTTTTAGGGTTTGGTTTAGGGTAACAATTTTCATTGAGGGCTAGAATTAGGGATGGAGTGATGTTTATAGTTGTGCTAGTATTTAGGGCTAGACTTGAAGCTTTATATTCTTTCTATTTTACTACACATATAAGGGACAAAAAAATCAATGATCTAGAGTAACTCCTGGAAATTTCTTAGATTTTGAAGGTGATTGTCAACAGACACCCCAGGCACACAATTGGATGCAATCTGGTGTTTAAGTCTGAGCTCCCAGAATTTGATAACCAACACTTCTGTAACTCTGGAAAACTGCTCTCTCTGCATGAGTCTTTAGATAACAGGACCTGGAACATTTACACACATCCCAGATTTTTCTCCTGGGCAGCAAACTCAAATCTAGAGAAAGAAAAGGCAATCCCTGCTTAAAAAATACATCATACTGGTTCCATAATTTGATTGTCTTCTTTGACTTTGTTTCCGTTCCTCTTTTCTGTTCCTCAGCCTCTCTTCATTTTTCCCACCTTAAGCTATCACAAGCAGTGGCACCAAACCATGATAATGTTCTCTCTTAGGCTGAAAGAATAACCCAAGAAACTTGCAAGGTGCTGAAACACTTCTCAGTAGATTCACAAAGTCTTCTCTTGTATAATTTTGTCTGCTGCCAATTAAGAGTCCTTACAATAATTGCTAGAAAAGGGCTTGAGCACAAAATCTCTCAAGAGACCACTCACAAAAGTAGTTTTTACCAGGCTACCCTCTTCTGGAGGTTAAAAATGTTTGCTAGGGTAGACACAGACTGTTCAATCCCAGATAGCCTCTGCGGACAGAAAATTCCCAGGCATGGTTAGTGCAGAAGAAAAGACCTGACCTCAGTGGCTGTAGCAAATATTGCTGCCATTTGAAAGGAGAAATTACATCATATTCCAAATCCTTCCAACAATTTCTTTGGGGAAACCTCACCATTTCTGTACACAGTACTCTTTGGCACTCTAATGACGCTGTTTGCTTATACTACGGTGTGAGTGAACACCTGAATTCAGAGTTGGAGACGGAGCAGGGAAGAGAGAGAGCAGGACGGAGTGAAGAGGGGGAGAGAAGAAGGAAGGGAGGAAGGGAGGGAGGAAGGAAGGAAGGAAGGAAGGAAGTTCTGTTTGTTTGTTTTAATTATTTATTTAAAAAGCAAACGAAAAGCCAGAATTCAGATACCCCAGAAGCCCCTCTTAAAACTCGGAAATATCGTCCAGGAGACCAGACTGTGATGATGTTACCCAAACATAGTAATTCACATTATGAGATGTTAAATATAACACAGTTTTGTTCATGCTGTTAACTGTGCCTGAGAAAACCAACCAAGAATAGGCCCATTTACGAGGTAGGGTTCTGGCAGCATTGCATTACTGAGATAAAGAAAGGAGTTTTGATTCGTTAATTTTCAGTTTTGCCAAAGCCTATTTCCAACATCTCTACCTTATTCTCCATCATGACATGCTCTGGTGCAGCAGAATCAGCCCAGTGTTACAGAGCCACACACAGTTTAGCTCCTGTGAACAGTGGAAAGCCACTGCAGTGAGGTTTTACAGTGAAAAGTAGAGAATTAAGTAGTATAAATTCTAAAAAAAAAAAAAAAAAAAAAAAAAAAAGGGGAAA
>VZRL01004250.1:91479-117362 GCA_013397895.1 Origma solitaria
AAAAAAAAAAAAAAAGAAGAAAAAAAATCCTTTTTGGTTATCACATCCATGCTTCTCTATTTCAGTTCCCCACTTTTTGCCTCAGCCTTACCATTGAAGGCTTGCCATGGTATGGAATGAAAATCAGAAGGGAAGAAAGGGTTGCTATGGAACTTGAAAAGCACCATGTGATGTGTAATATCTTGACAAACCGATATCACCTGTTTGAATTACGTGCCAATTTGGGAAAATATCCTCATCCACACATTATTTTCTGTATGTATGGGCTTCATCTTGGCAAGACGAAGTGCCCTGAGTTTGCCTCCCTAATTAGGATTCACTCAGGAGTTCCCAAGCAGTTGGAGGCTCCTGTGACCTTTCTGCACTCAGCCTCAGTAGGATTTGCAACTGGATCCCAGCCATGAATGGAACTTGATGAACTTTTGCCATTGCAAAACCTCTCAGGAGCTCACATTTCAACTCTCTGCCTTTGTGATTTCTCTTCTTGTTGGCCCTGTGCTGGCCTATACTCGAATACTTTCAAAAAGAGTGTCTTCGAATTCACCAGCAGCTTCTTTCAGTCTTGATCTCTCATTTTTTTCCCTCAGCCTGTCAGCCCTCTCCATTACAGGCTTCTTTGAGCTGCATCCTTGGCTTCTGCATCACAGCTGCTAAAAACTACAAGTGTTTTGACCCGCAGGGTTTGGAGAAGAGGTTTAAAAAATACCACACAGTTTTTCAGGACCTAATTGGCCCCTCTGAGTTTGCTGGCCTGTGACTGGCATGATCTCTGTCCTGTGTGCTCATTCCTGCCCAGCTCTGCAGCTGCAGTGGAAGTGTCAGCAGAGGATGGAGCAGAGGCCTTGATCCAGCAGCATTTTTTAAGCAAATGAATGAGTCTTTGAGTTTTTGGCCAAATGAGTTTTCACCTGAATGTGAGGAAGTTAGTAAATTTCTGAAGCAGGTACAGCTTCTGGGGTGACAAGAATGTCCCCTGAAATGCTGAAGTCCAGGACAAGATTATTGTTTCTTGCTTTTCTTTCATGTCTGGGAAATAAAAATAAAGAAAAGTGCTTCAAGAACAAAACAGCAACCACATCCTTGAGGAAGGCCCCAAATGTCCTTGTAGCTCTGTGTTGTCTTCCTCAAAATGTTCCCCTCATGGCCAAAGCCATGTCCAAGAATTAGCTGTGGCTTAATTGCAGAGTCACTGCAAAATTCAGCAAAAATGTCAGTCTCAGCAGCACTGTAGTGAAACTTGAGCTGCTGCAGTGACAGACTTGTCACGGCTGTCAGGTCTGATCTCCCCTGGCAGGGTCTGTGTGTGCTGTCTGCTTCCACAGACTGGAGAGAACATCCAAAATCCCCAATGGCACTGCTAAAGGCAGCTTGCCTGTGGCAAAAAGGGAGCTTGGTGTGATGAGGGAAATCCTGAAATCCTCCCTGAAGTCTGTCAGATCAACACCAGTGACAATGGGAAAGAGGCGTTTGGTCACCACGGGAAACAGCCTTTCGTCAAGCACCTGGAGATGAAGCTGTTTCAGCGCTGCCACACATTTTGAAACAAAATACCTACTCCAGCTGCAGGTCAGGATGAAGAAAAGACCATAAAAGTCTATGCCGCCATCTTTCAAATGGCAGATTTAAACCTTGCAGATGCTTTTGCTGACCGTGGATTCATGTGCTGAGACCCAGGCCCATGGACGGGCAGTGAGACACAAATACCTGTTACCTGGATGGACATTCCTCACAGCCACTGTCACGGACCTGGGTGTGAATCATGTCTCATTCTTTCTGTTTGTCCACCTGTGCAAAGCGGGAAAAGTGCCTCAATCCTTTCAATAGGGTGTTACTGCTGAAGCCTTTGAAAAGGAAATTAATCTGGGGAAAAAAGCTGCCTCTGGCCTTTCAGTCTGTTCCTCGGACACTCATGGACAGCTCTGATCGCAGCCATCTACCATTTAAGTTCACAACAGAAGAGCAAGTAGAAAGGAAAAGCAGCCACAGAGCCACAGCAGCATCTGCTCATTTTGATCCTTTCTGCAGCTGAATCATAAATTCATAAAATGGTTTGGGTTGGAAGAGACCTTAAAGATCCGCCAGTCCCATCCCCTGCCGTGGGCAGGGACACCTTCCACTGTCCCAGGTTGCTCCAAGCCCTGTCCAACCTGGCCTTGGAGGCTTCCAGGGATGGGGCAGCCACAGCTGCTCTGGGCATTTTCATTCATATATTTGACCTAAATAATAATAATATATTTGACCTAAACCATTCATATAGGTTTGACCTAAATAAAGAATAAAAGCATGTACATGTAAACACTCATATATACGTTATCTATATAATATATATATCTATATTAAACTCATAGTAAACTGCTGCCCTGGACTGCCTGTTCCAATATCTGATAAGTATTTTCAAGAGGAAATTTTCCCTAATACGCAATCTAAGCCTCCTGGGGCAGGTCGAGGCCATTTCCTCTCATCCTATTTCTCATTAAAAGGGAGAAGAGACATACCCATAGGGTCAGACCTGTCAGAGAGCCGTGAGAATGAGAAGGCTCCCCCTTAGCCTCCCTTTCTCCAGACTGAGCCTCTCCAGCTCCCTCAGACACTCCTGAATTCATGTTCTAAGAGACAACCTTTTACAAACCTGCTCAAAAGGAAGTAAGAGGGAAGAGTGGCTTGTCTTTGTTTTGAAGAGAGAATTCTATATTTGCAATAATGGTGTGTAAAAATAAATCTCAATTACAAAAATCAATTATTTGTTTATTACTGTTTTTTGGGATTGTAAGGTCAAAGTAGTGATAAGATGTTGCAATAGAACACAAACCCCTGAAAGCTATTTCTTATGCTCCTTTGAAAGAGAAACACACAAATAAACAACCAAAACCAAAACCAGAAACAACTAAACCCAAATAATTGAAGCTTTAGACAGGCACATCCTATATAAAAGAGAATTCAGGCTCAGTCTAGGAAACTGATGCAAAATGAGGAGGCTCTGTAAAGTTTTGAGGGGTAACCACATGAGAAATAAACATTTCAGTCCCAAAGTCACTTGGACATGGTTACCCAGATGAGATCAGCTCCTCATCTGTGTCACAATCTTTGCATGTTCTCAGCAAGTCCAGCTCTTCAGATGTGTTCAGGCAGCTCGTTCTCACAATTTTCCTAAGAGCCACAGTCTCTCCTTGACAGACAGGAGTGAAAAAGCTCCCTCAGCTGCAGAAATGCCAGGCACAAGCTTCAAAATGTCTCCAGTTTTTGTCATGCCATTAAAAAACTGAGGTTCAATGCTCCTTCTGGGATTTCAGAACAGGCAACTTGTAACAGCTCAGTGCAAAGCAGACTTTGCCCCTATTGCAGAAGAATGCAAACAAACTGGAAGGCGGAAAAAGGCTTTATTTCAGGGGTCACAGAACTATTCAAGAGGCCTAGAGGTATTTTTTCTTTCTTCCAAACTTGGTACTGGCTGCACTTTATTTTACAGACAACCAGACTTTCCTGGCAATGGTCTGGATTTCACGAAATTCTGAATTCAATCTGCTGCACGTGCCTTGCACGAACTCTCACCTGCAGATGCCATTTCTCTTTCCAAAGTGAACATCACGGAGATTGGTTGGACCAGCTGGGTGATTGTTAGCTTTCCTTTTTATTCCTGGATTTGCAGAGTATGAAAGAAAAGGGAAGTTTATAACCAGAAGGAAATGCTGCAAGTTATTATGCTGCAGCACAAGCAAACTAGCAAGTACTTAATATCTTGGCAGCATGTAGCTAATATGTAGGATGAGACATTCTGAACTGGTAGAATAAATTACCCTGTTTGATGAACTTCCAGGAGCCAGCCAAAGCACAATCTGAAGTCACTGACTTACTCTGGACAATAAAAAATATTAAAAAATTTTTTAAAGAAAATATTTTAAAAATTTTTAAAAGGGAGGGAAAATTGTCTTAATGAGGATTTAATGCCTCTTTCTTTTTCTACATGTTCACTGGAGGCTGGTGTTAGTACCAGCATGGACTGCACTTCTCAGCAGGGGCTCTTTGGTACTTTTCATTCCCTCAGCGGCTGAGGTTGGTGTGTGAAGTTTCACAGCCCTTGGGACAGTAATGGGGCAGCAAAATCACTGATATGTCTCATTTGGTATTAACCAGAGCAAGATAAAACGCCAAAGCAACACACAACATTAAAAGAAAAATAAAAAAAAATTCTGTGACAGTGCATAGACCATGAAGAGCCTTGAAGTGGATGGTGCTGTTCTTCTGAGGCTTTGATGTGCACAAAGTGTGTGACACTGCTCAGCTGTGATGTGGCACAGGTGATTCAGCTCTCACTTCAGCCTGAGTGCCATTCCTTCAACATCATTCTGTCATCACAAATAAGACTATGGTATTTGGATTTTATGAGTCCTGGGTGGGCTCTCGGTTGCCATGGAATTAGCTTTGCTGGTTTGGTTCAGTGGAAGCACAGCATCACAGCTGCCAAGGGTCTGATCCGAAAACATATTGTGAAAAAAGGTTAATGTCAGGCTGGTTTCCAAATGTCACCTCAAGCCTTAAACCTTGACACCATTTCTTCCCATTTGCCACTGGTCACACAACATGACTTACACGAGGATTTGAGCTGAAAGGAGCTAAATATTGGCACTGGGCATCTTGCAGGGAATGCTGATTTATGAAATTATATACAAATAACTGATTTATCTTACTCGTTTTTCATTTTTAAATGCAGAATTTAAGCAATGATCATTTATACATTGCATCAAGTACCTCCCTACCAAGAGTGGCAGGCCAACTCTCTGAAAAGCATTCTTGCAACTGAGATTTTTCTACATTTTCAGCCTGAAAAAGTTTCAAGCCATGCAGATTTGAGGGCTGTGAACCAGAAAATACAGGTTAAAATATTACGATTAATATGTATGTCTATAAATACCTCAGTATCATGAGGTCCTCAAGACAGAGAAGAGCCACCAGGAAACAAACAAAAAAAAAAAAATTAAAAAAAAAAAAAAAAAGAAGGTTCGTCTGCTAAGCTGTCAGGCTGAAACTTTAGCTACCCTAATAGAAAAAGCCTGGGAGGTTGTTTACGGGGAAGAAGAAACCTGTAAGTAAATGCAGGTGGTTCATCATTGAAAATAACTGAAAATATTTTCATAATATTTTAAGTGCTCTCCAGCCTTAGTGGGGAATAAAAGTATTTACAGCACTCTGAAATTACATTTCAAGCACAAAAGCTACAGCTTGTTCAAGCTTTTTTCCCGAGGTACTGAACAGCAATTTTGTCCAGTGGAAAATGCTATTAGACGAAAAATGACTGATTTTTAGTGACCTTAAAGGCAAGCATGTGCTTTGTACTCTTAAAGACAGAAGAAAAAGTTTAGCAATAAGATTTTAAATAACATAATAATAATTAGTGATAAATAAATAAATATTTTTAAAAATAAAATTAGAAATTAAAATTTTAGCACATAATCTCCTTAGGTTTAAACTTGAACAGCTGTAGATACAGGCACAGTCTCATTAGAGGTGTGAAAGAACAAAAACATGCATTAGGTGTGAAAACTCTCCATCTGCAGGTTATGTGCTGTAATATAATTATTTTTATAATTATATTTCTTATACATTTTGTAATATAATGATTTAACTGATAATAGTACTACTATGCAGGCATATCAGATGAGAATTTTGCTCAATGGAACTAAAGATTACAGATAAAAATTCTTTCCTGATAATGCAATTGTTTACAAAAGAGATACAGGTGCACAACTTTCCAAAAACTGGAATATGGGGGGGACTTTTTCATCCTTATATTTTATTTTGCTTTTCCTCAGTAAAACAGCATCCTGCTCACTGAGCTAGATCATCAGATCTCTAATAATTAAATTAATTATCCTTCCTCTTTAGAAAAAAACAAAATAATTTAAAAACTCACTGAAATTAACCAAAACCCTAGAACCACAATGTTTGTATGAAGTGAGGACAAACCTAACTAGGAAAATCTTCAAAATCTTTGTGATATTCAGCACAACATGCCATATTTTGAACACTGCCAGTAGGAAAAAGGTTCCTAGAGGTATTTCTTATGGCAATGATGAGAGAAAACTCTTCCAAACAAAAGTATCTGGCCGATTTTCAATAAGCCAGTGCTGTTTATTAAACCACACCAATTTTAATTTCTTCCAGGTGGAACAAAATCTTTCAAACGTCTCTTCAACAGAAACTTCCCAGTGGCGTGAGAAGAAGGTGACACTTCTCAAAACTATTCCTTTGGTTTTATGTAGAAATGGAGTGAACAGCAGAGCATCCCACACGCTGATGGCCTTATCTGAAAAACACATATTTAACAAGGGATTTCAGTCTTGTTTTACAAGGCTGACTACATCACAGGTATGTACATTTATGATTTTGGGTAGCTTTTCATGTGCTTTATGTGTAAGTTCATAAATCTGTCAATAATGCCATTCTTGAATTTTGATGGGGAAAGCTTAATTGAGTGGAGGAAGAAATTAAATTATTACAGATGCCCCTAACTATAAATGGTTGGTTCTACTAAAGTTTTCTGTGTTTTTGCCTTGCTTCATCATAACAGGCCCTAACATTACTGCTGTTATTTCATTCTTGCCTTGATCCTATAATCACCAGCAAAATACAGGTCCTTTTTTGGGTCTTTTATGACTAATTACACAAATTATATGAAGCTGAAAGATGAAGCATGTACATCAAACAGCACAGGGCAGAAGTGAGTCTCTGACAGCCTCAGAACAGCCTGATTTTCTCTTATTGATTACAAGGTTAAACACAAGAATAACTATTTGTAGCCACAGTTCAATAACGGGCTTGTTAAGCAAGGGTGTAAAATCTGCATGTGCTTTCATTTTGATGGAATTTCTGTGAAATTTTGATCCTAGAAAGGTTTATTTTACCCAAAGCCTGTCACCCAAAACCTCAAAGATATGGTACTGCAGAAAGATTTATGTCAGTGGATATTATAACAGGGAGCAGAAAAGAAAAGTAAACGAAGAAAAAAAGATCTTGACCATTCAAATTTTTGTACTTCGCTGGGGAATACACAAATGTAGAAAATCTATTCACATAGCATTTTTGATTTCAATCAAAACAGACCTCAATCAAAACCACCAACAGACCTCAAAAAGGGCAGAATATTAAGTCTATTCCCCCTCAGGAAGAGAATAACTGAAAATCCCCGTGGCTGCAGCAAGCTGGTGGCTCCCAGACCTCAGACCCTGTTCAGCTGTTTGATCTTCTGAATTCTGGTGATTCTTCAGTTTTGCAGGCTGCTGACTTCATCAGTAGCTTTGATGCACATGGAAACAAGACTGAGGGGCTCCTCCCTCACAGGTGACCCCTGTTTTAGATGACAGACATATTTGCATGACAGCCAGGGGACCCTACAGGAAAAAGAAGAATTTGGAGCACAGGTATGTAAAAATCTATTACGTTTAGGATTCCACAATGCATGAGGACATTAAGGTTTGGGGTTTTGAGAATTTTTTTAATAAAAATAACTGCAAAATTACTGTTAGTAATATCAAAAACTTGTGTGTACACACATAAACACACACTGCTGTTCACCACAAAATTACCACCAGGAAAACCAAGTACGTATCTATTGCAAGAGTGGAGTGGATATTCATGTTCATGAAGTTCATTTTGAGCCAATTGTGAGTTACTTAGTGAGTTACTTTTATATTTTCATGCAGACACAGCAGCTCCTGGAACAGTTGTTGCTGATTCCTGTCTTCCAGGAAGGTCAGTTTGTTATCCAGTTAATTTGTTCTGCACCTATCAAGGATGCTTTGTCCTGCCAATTGTGCCCCATCATGAAGTTTCCTCTGACCTTAATTGTCAGGGATCCCAGCTAAGGACACATCTTTCTTTGTCACCACATTCACCAGCAGTACCTTTGTGATGGCTCCCTCATAAATGTAAAAATTGATGTGAGCAAGCAAAGGATAAATAACTTCTTCAGTGTTGTTGCACACACAATATACAACCAGAAATATTTGGTTATTGGGTGCATTTCAGCCCGATTGCCTTTATCACCAGACAGATTGTTCCAGTCCCGTTTCTAGCTCTTTTTTTTCAGACATGGGACACAATTTTCAGCTGGCAGAGCATCTTCGAAAAGAGTGGAATTGTGCCAGCAGGAAAGAGCAGAAGCTTCTAGTGATACAAAAAAACAGGAATGATTGATTTAGCTTCATCAGTAATTCCCATTCTTTCAAAGACTGATGAACCTGAAGGAGACACAACCTACAGAGTTACACACAAGGAGTAAATGTGTATTTGGAAAATAAATTTTTGAGCATTCAACACAGCAGCATAGAGTTTGATGAGTTTCCTTGCTATTAGTCTACAGAGAGCCTTAAAAGCATTGATATAAGGCTTAAGTTTTCAAGTCTGAGCATGATAATGTCCTGCTTTTCTCCACTGGCAAGGCAGACTAGTAAAAGAATTTGTGTCATTGGCTGAGTGTTTTGATCAGAGCATTAAAAATCTTGTGAGGATGCAGACAAACCAGGAGGTCTTAATCTGTACCTCTTACATGATATATGTTCCCATCTGCCACCATTTGTGATGGCAAGACCACACTGGCTTGCACCGGTCACAGGGCTAAAGTCTGATTTATTTTTTGTAACAATATAAAGTCTATTCTTATAATACAGTTCAGCCTTTTTGACTCTTGCTCTTTATGCTACAGTCCTTATATCCAACCTTGTAAACAAGTCATTACCCTATTTCCCATTGTTCTCAGCCCTCTTTAATTGCATTATTACATAAAATAGCAATTAACACTGTCAGGAGTCACATTATCTACTATGTAAAAGTGTTTTGCCACATCTCTGAATTTACTGAGGTCATAACTTCATTTACTCCTCATTCACAATGTGAGCTGTCACAGAGTCACTTTGTCTTATTGAAACCCCTGAATACGAATCTACAAATGCTTGAAAACCAACTGGAAGAAGTCATAAACTGAATGAACAGAGGGACAGGGGTTAAAAGGCGTGACTTTGCCAGCTCAAATTTGTAAGCTGTCTGTTACAATTAGCTCAGCAAGAGAGCCCTTGAGAGGCTGCGGGGCCACGGCACAGCAGGAAAAAGTGAACATGGTTGGTAAGAAGGCATGGAAAAAAAAATCCAGACCCAAGAGAAGCTTTTGTGACTTCCTCCTGTCCCCATGACTGCAGGCAAACAGGGGCACTTGTGTTGAGAAGTACCACATGTGACAGCGACAATCCTGATACAGAAGAAATGTCTGTGGCATTGAATCTCCCCTTTGAAATGCCAAAGCAGGTGCAGGGTCTCCAGCATGGCCCCAGTTCTGCACTCGCAGTGGATCCCTGCACCATCTTCACTCTCTAGAACTTCTCCAGCTTCTCTAATTATCTCTAACCTGAGAAAATGGTGGGTTCAAACCTCTTTGGCCTGGTCCTGAATCAACCAGAGCTCTCGCACATCAGAAAAACACATTTCTCCTGTTGCTTTCACACACACAGAGGTGTGACAGAAGTCCCAGGCAAAGCTCAGAAATGGGATTTGGCAGAACAAAGCCTTGTTTCAGCCCCTCTGGCACAGAGCAGAGCCCAGGCACCATGCAGGGGAAGGATCATCTGCATTAATTCCGAGGAGCAAGTGATCAGCAGTGAACAGCTGCCAACAGGAGCCACAAGAAATTCAGTTGGAAAGAGATCTTGGTAACAGCTTGCTCCTTCCCTGGCAGCAACTCAAACCCCACAGGCCTCAAACACCTCTACGCGCAGGGATCCACTAATTTTTAGGCATTTCTGAATTGTGAGAAACATTCAGAGTCTTTACAAATACAAAAGAAATATTCTGAAGGAAAAAAAAAAAAGTTGAAGCCTGTCCTATCTGACACAAACCTAATTTGAACTGAAATACTGCTCCAGATAGCTCAGTTTAGAGACAAGTGAACCTGAAACAAAACATTTTCAGTGATTTCTGTGGCTCTGACCATTTATTACATGCAGGTAAAATTTTAAATGTTACTAGAATAAGGTCACTGAAACAGACAAGATGTTTGTCTTCTGGTGTGAAATAACCAGCAAACTTTCTTTTTAAGAGAATACAGAACACCTTTTTTTTTTTTTTTAATATTTTTAATATTTTCTTCCCAAACTGAAAACTGAGAAGTCAGAGCAAAAGTCATCTCAGGCATTTTTTTCCCTTTATGCATTCCTAATTTGAATGTTATTAAAAGCAGTATCAGTTAAGTCAAAGGAGTTACAGTTCAGACAACAGATATTATAGAATGAAAAACTGCTTAAATATTCACACCTCTAAGAAAAGGGATCTTAATCTACAAGTAATTGTAAGAATACTTACTGTCAAAGTAAATTTTCTTTAATGTATGTAAACAAAAAGTTTCCTAATGCTAGTATCTCTCTTTTGCTCTCTAAATCCCAGCAATGCACAATGAAAATATCTATTGATTAAGAGCTTTTAAAATGGTAATAAATTCCTATGAAAATAAACAGCAGAAGTAATTTCTTCTCTATGGTTAGAGACATTACTCACCTTTAGAAATCTTGGCCACTGAGGCATAAACAGTGTAAGACTGAGACGTAAGACTCAAATGAGGAATTCCCAAGACTTTAATGTTTTTTGCTGAACTTGGTGTGTCTGAATCTCTGTCACAGGAACTGAAGCCCTCCCTTTATGGTGCCAGTTCTGATCCTGGCGGTGGAGATGCCATTCCCTCTCATCCTGCACAGAGGACATGAACCAACCCTGTGTGTCACACGGCCACATGATGAGACTTTAAAAGCTCCCATTTGAGGCAGGACAGCTCAAAATCAGAGCAGCTGTGAAGAAGTCATGGCAAATTCATCTGCCAGATGTAGTGAGATCCAGCCTCTTTCCCCAGAGCGAAGATTTATGGCTGGGAACAGAAGGAAAACCTCTTTGTCAGAGAAAACCCTCTCCAGGCAGTGTCCTCCACCTCTTGATGAATGTCTCCTGCCAGTCCTGAGTGTCCTCAGCTCTCACCAGCTTGAACAGATTACTGTAGCATCAATAAATAAATGTGACAGCAAAAAAATGCAACTAAATTGTTATATTTCCAAAACGGCACAATCCCAGATTATCTTCCATTGCACTCATCTTTCACTGCCACTCTGGTTCTTGCATTTCCTGCTGAAAGCATTTTATCCATGTTTCTTCCATTGTATTGTTTTCACATCTTTCCTCCTGACTACTTTCTTACCATCTGATCTCTGGCTTTCTTTCAGCATCAATATTTGAATTCAAGCTTGCTTTAAATGAGCAGTAACAATTGCAATGAAATATTTGGTGATTTTGGGATTCTCAAATGAATTTCCCATAAAGACTTCCCATTATCAATAAGTAAATTTCATATTCTGAGCCTGGGTGTTATATTTTTTCTCATCTGGATGCAGCATTTATTTTAATAAGTAAAGCATAAAGCACAGAAAAAAAACCAAATGCAAACATTTTGAAGCATTTCCTTGCATTTCTTTGTTTACTAGGGTGAGCAGCTCTGGAAAGGGTAAAATGCCAAGGCTGGAAGTTCTGTATTGCCCTTGGCTAAGAGAGAAAAAAACACCTGGGCTGTGCAGCCCAAAGGGAGGATGTGCCTCAAGATGCCTCCTAGTTTCACGGTGCAATCCAGAAAAATCTCCAGGCATTTAATGGACTTTAAACTCAGATTTATGAACTTGAGAAATAACCCTGCGCATTCTCAGAGAAGGGAACCCAAAAATCTTGCAGTGGAAACTTGCATTCTTCTGTACCTACATTTCATCTCACTATTGAAGTCATGTCCTTATAGCTCATATGAATTACTTTGTCCACCTGAAAGTGTTTCTTTTGTAATGTTCCTGAACTGTGAGAAAGATCTTCTTTACTTTTTACATCCTTTCTTTAAAAACTGTACATTCTTTATTTAGCTACAGTCATAAGGGTCACTTGAGAAACTCCAAATTAGGACAATCCAATTATAACCTCATCCTCCCGCATTTCTTATCTCTTTGTATCTTGGTTTTTATCTAGTGATAACAATCATAAATAAATTTATAAAATAAGGATGCCTATGACTTTCCAGTGCCATGCTAATTGCCAATAGTTTGAGGTAGGTTATACAACCTTTCATTCTACTTTTTTTGTGGAGATTCTTTTTTTGGTGTATAGAAGACCTCCAATTTTTTTCTTAAGGGTAACAATTCTAAGCAAGAGAAAGACTTCTGGTCACTCAGCTCTTCTCTTCAGCCCCTATTTTCTGTTTTCCATTGCTAAAAAAAAAGAAAAGCGTATGCCAATATATGGACTACACTTGATATATTTGCATATTTTACTTCCTGAAAGAAACGCTTTTAATCAATAAAACAGAAGGCTCAGTAATTCACTCTCTACCTTTCTTGCATGCCAGGGTTTTTTCCTGGACACTAAAACTGAGCCTGGGGTACCATAAACCATTTGGCAATATGATTTTATGTGTTGAATTCTCATTGGAATAGGAAAACAGAAACTGGCAGCATTAGCTACATCTCATTTACACTTCTAAGGTGCAATTTTGCTCATAAAAATGATTTTCTAGTGCCTGAGAAGAGATCCCCTGAGATTACTTTAGTGTGCCAATAAACGCCCTAAGTATTAGGACCTGACCAAGCAATTATTCCGTGGTGCAGTTCACCCATGTTACCATTACTAAACCAACACTGCACTTGCTATTTCTGTTCAAGCGTCCTTTTATTTCAGCAGAAATGTGATGAGAGAGTCATTTTTTGAGTGGAAGGTGGCTTTTGAACAGGGGACCAGGTGATTTCTGGCAGGAGCATCACTGGTGTGGGAGGGAGAATTCCCCTCCAGGTCTGTCACCTCCCCTTGCCCTGCAGCTGCCTGGCCTGGTCCCTCCACAGAGATGACCTGGGGATTGTTGAAGCAATTTTAATACAGCAAACACAGAATTAAAGCTTTGGAGGAGTGTTTTTGCCATTGAATTGGCCCAGGAAATTCAATCTTCACTCACAAAGTAAAGTGAAAGGTACTAGAGAAAACAATTGTTTGTAATTTCTGATTGAAACATCGAGGCACAAAGTTTTCTCTTACTCAGAGCACACACTGTCTTTCAGGGTAAATAAAGGACAGATGTTTGCAGGTCTGATAAACTTTCCCCCATGTGTGTTAATGCAAGCAGACAACAAAATTCCCATGTTTCATTAAAAAAAAAATTAAAAAATCTGTGGCTTCATTGAGCAGGCGTAAAAAGTGCTATGAACATATGAAGGCATCGTGTCTAACATTTCTCAGAGAATTAAAAAAAAGAAGCAAAGGAAAATTATTTTATTGTCACAGCTATTCTTCATTTCCTATGGCTGACTGAAACAACTAATTCTTCAAATACATTAATTCCATTGTCTTTAAGGAGATGGTTCAAATCACAACCTTATCCAATTATGTCAGCTGTTAATCAACCAAATATTTAAACCAGACAGTCAGTGCAGTGAAATGCAATTTAGCTGCTTTAGGATGCTCATTTGTGCACTTTATTGAAGATAGTTTGGTATTATAGCATGGAGACTTTAAGAAAGAAGCAATTCAAGCCAGCAGGGAATATTTTTAAACATGGATATGCCTGTGGATAGCACTGTGCTGCTCTGACTCTCCTTTGGCTGAGTGTGTCGCCAGCCTTTGACAAAGACTCAGTCTGTGCCTCACAAATTTAGCTCTGTAGTGCCAAAACATTTCCCAGCAGCAGCAGATCAGAAGTTGTAGCTCATGTGTATCCTTTGAGGTTTGTTTTCCCTCCTAGAGGAAAATATGGCTTGTGCCATGTGGCAGAGGTTTTCAAATGCACATGTTGGAGGCTCTGCTTTAGAGATGAAAAAATGAAGAGTGAGAGCAGAAAGTTGCAGCTTCTCTTGTGGCTTTGCACTGCAGACTTACTGAATGTCTGGGGTTTGGCAACACCCCTCACTTCCATGTCTTTTTCTCTCATCGTATTTCTTCATACTAAAAATTGTGTGAAATTAGTTTTTGGTGTAAAATTCATACAGCATATGGTAGAAGTGAAACCAGGAGCATCTGGATACTACAAGGTTTATTCCTTGCCTATAGCTAGGAGTAAGGAACAAGTTTATTTGCCTGATCTCCCAGATGTTTTCTACCTGTAGGACACACTCTGGTGTTAGATTGTATTTCCCCTCTATTCTGATTCTGCAATCTCCTTTGTATGTGCAAAAAAAAGCAGCCAAGAAACCACGAGAACTGAGGTGACAACAGGTCTGTCCTGTGACCTTGGCATTCCCTGGGCACCCATGTACCAGAAATGTTGTGAGACTTCTTCAGCATGAGAATTTCTCATTATGAGGCACAAAACCAACAGCAACAAAGAAGGGGTGTGTGAACCCCCTCTCCTGGACCATCCTCCCCCCTTTGTAGGTGGCACACACAGGCGTCCTGCCAAAGAAAAAACACCAATTTAGATGTGTTCATACAAGGATTGCTTGTTTTCTCCTCAGGAAAACCAGCAATTCCCTCCCAGTGGTGTCAAATCACATAGACACATATCCCAGGGGGGCAAGATTAAAAATCCATCCTGCTCTGGAAGTGTTTTGCTGCCCAGAAAATGTACCAAGTGCTGCCTTCTTTTCAACAGAAGGCATCTTGGTAAAGAGTTCCCTTGGCTCTTAAGCGATGCCCAGTGCTGAAGGTTCTCAGAAGAAATAAACCTTTTAATAGATGCAGAAAGAGAGGAAGGATTCCTTCATATAGGAAAAGATAGCTAATAGATGAGATTCAGCTTTATGCTTCCTTTACAAAGCATTTCAGAGGCTGTAAAAAAGGGTATTGTAACGGAATAAAACAATTTCACCCCCTATAAAGTCGAATTAATGACCTAAGCTTGATACAATGATGATGTGTCTGGAGAAGTGTTTTAGCACCTAGTTCCCTCTGAAAAGGGGCAGCCTACTCAAAACAGGTGTGTTTGCACCTGTTTCTTTTTTAACTTTTGCTTACTTTCTTCTTTTGATTTGAAGTTTCACACAGGGTGAAAAAAAAAACCAAAACAAGAAACCAATCACAAAAAACCCCAACAAAACCCCAGAATAAAAAAAAAATGAAAACAGAAGCAAAACCCCTAAAACTCTAGAGCTCTGCATTGGCCTCGTCCAAGGTCATTGCATTGATAAACAAAGTGATGTGAGCCCCTCTAAGGGTCAGTGACAAGCACTCGTACGGTGCTTCCTCAGATCTTTTAGTGTGCAGAGTCTCATTTATTCTCTATTGTCACATCCCACAACAGGGCTTTTAAAAAAACCACCACACCCAAACATCCAAAAGGCCTCACGTATCCAATAAAGCTCTTTATCTTTTCGGATGGAGAGAGACCTTTCATTAAACTCATAGGTTTGGATCCAGCACACAGTAGTAAATTAAACACCCCAGGCATTTTAATTAACTCATATTTCTAGAGCTAAGGCAAAACAAATATGGATGATGCTGGAAAAACATATCATGCCCTAGTTATGGTGAGGGACAAATGTTTTTTAATTAACTTATCAGAATCCATGAATCTTTGTTTTAAAAATTGATTTTGTTTTCAGTAATCCAGTCCTTTATGTAGATTTTAAAGCAGAAAAAGAAGATAAATGGTTTGACTTACACAATTTGGCCTACAAAATCTGCAGAACTGTGACTCTTCTAGTTTTGTCTCAGCAAGGTTTCACCCTTTGCCTTTCTGATCTTCAAGCTTAAATAATACATAAACGCAGAACTCTCTGAATCCATGACCTACTGTACTTTGGTGTTAATCTTTCAGACCTTCTGACTTCTTCATCCAAATTTTTGATAGAGGATAAGAATAATTGAATCAAACCAGCTCATCAGTGTCAGTCACTGGAGTTTCACTGTCTCCTTGTGGCGTGAACTACCATGTGTGGGCCATTTGTGCCTTTGGAGTATGGCTGGGACTCGTCTGCATTGAACATCAGGCAATTTTAAAACAATACAGTTTATAAAGCTACAGAAAAAGGATCATTTTTTGTCCTTGGGTCTCAAAGTTTGAAAAATTCCGGTGAATTTCTCTGTAAATATGATGATCTGCAGGAAAGATGAGCTTAGCCAGGCTGTGTAGTTACTGAAGTCCAACAGATGAAGAGCCTTGAGCACATCATGCTTCATGAGCAAAGTCCTGCTGGGCTGCATCATTTACCAGCAGTGCTAAGGGAGGCACCTGAGTCAGTTCAGGATGGAGCTCTTTGACTCTTCTGGGCAGAGAGCACGGGCTTTCAAGCAGTAAAACTCCTAAAAAAAGTTCAAATTGGCAATGTTCCGCTCATTTTTACTTTCCATTTTAATAAGGAAAAAAAGAAGAAGAGATGGAGAAAGGAGAAATTCAAACCTTTTCTTGATGTGTTTGCATCTTGTCTTCTCATTCACGGGGGGAGAAAGGCTGTTTCAATGGGCAAATTCAGACTGAAAAACACAACTTCTGAAGTCCCCCCAGCATTCTGTCTGACCTTGGCTCACCCACTACTTGCCTGTTCTCCTTTTAGCTAATCAAAATGCAGACAAAATCACAGTTTGAGATGAGACATTGCAAATAAACTTACAGTCATTAGAAGAAACTTATTTAAAAAGAATTTCAGCAACTAAAATAAAGAGAAGGTTAACAAATTATAAGGACATCTTCCACCTTCACCATTACTCCACAAAAACTGCATATCTTAACTGAAAGAAATCAATTTTATAAAATACACTTGGTTTAAATTCAGAATTTCTATCTTGCTTTAATATGCAATTACTGTGCCAAAAGTAGTGAGATTACAATGAAAGCCTGTTTCACTGCACTGGAACTGTTTACAACTTCATATTTAATTGTTCTTGTTCCCTCTGCCAATTTAAATGGAAATGTCATCATGTACATGCTCTGTTAGGGTTTCTGAACAGTATTTCTGAACCACATCTTTCTTGTGAGGTGGTTTCCCTGCCACACTTTGCCTGTGTGAATGTGTGACACCTGAACCTTCCCGTGGCACACAGAAGACACAGGGAATGGAGGGATCTCCCGCAACTGGCAGAAAATGGGGGTTCAAAACCCTGGTTTGCTGACAAATTTAGCAGCCTTTGCAATCATAAATTCTTCTAATTTCCCTAAGAGATCCTGGATGGATTTTTCAGTTCAGGATACTCCTTTCCCTTTCCCCCCTTCCCCTTCCCCTTCCCCTTCCCTTTTTCCCTTCTCATCTTCCCTTTTCCTTTCCTTTTCCTTTTCTTTCCCCTTCCCCTTTCCTCTTCCCCTTCCTTTTCCTCTTTTTCCTTTTCCTTTCCTCTCCCCCTTCTCCCTTTTCCTCTTCCCCGTCCTTTTCCTTTCTTTTCCCCTTCCCCTTTCCCTTTTCTCTTCCTTTTCCTTTTCCTCTTATTTTTCTTTTCCCTTTCTCTTCCCTTTTCCTCTTCTTGTTCCTTTTCCTCATCTTTCCCTTCTCCTTCCCCTTCCCTTTTTCCGTTCTCATCTTCCCTTTTACTTTCCTTTTCCTTTTCTTTCCCCTTCTCCCTCCCTCTTTCCCTTTTTCCTTTTCCTTTCCTCTCTCCTTTTCCTTTTCCTTTTCCTTTCCTTTTCCTTTCCCTTTCCCTTTTATTTTCCTCTTCCTTTTCCTTTTCCTTCTTTTCCTTTCCTTTACCTCTTCATCTTCATTTTCCTCTTTTCCCTTTTCCTTTTCCCCTTTCCCTTTCCCTTTTCTTTTCCTCTTCCTTTTCCTCTTTTTCCTTTTACTTCTCTTTCCCCTTCGTCTTCCCTTTTCCTCTTCCCATTCCTTTTCCCCATCCTCCCCTTCCCTTTCCCCTTCCCCTTCCTCTTCCCCTCCCTCTTCCTCTTCCTTTTTCCCTCTTCCTCTCCCTCAGGGCCACCCCAAGCCTGCTGGGGCACTGCTGCCACAATTCAGGGTTGTGTGGAGGCTTTGAACCACAGCAGGAAGGGAACCTACCCTGACTCATGCACCTGATCTGTGCAGATGTTTCCAGATGCTCCTTTCCCTTTGCCTTTTTCAGAGGGAGAGGGCATGGAGGATCAAAATTACTTCTATTAAAATATTTGTACTGAGGACAATCTTTAAAAAAAATTTAAGGTTTAAAAAGCTATTTAAAGCTGAAGGGCAGCTGTGGTGGGTTACTGTAGCACCCATTAACGCAGCTAATTGTGAGGATTTGGAGACAAATATTGGAATCCTTGGCAAAAGGTAACACATACCACAGAGAACACAAAAAGGTAAACAAAATTTCACTTACACAGTTGAACTTCCCACACCGCCCACCAGTTCACTCCATGGCTTATGAAATCTGGTCTGCAAGACAGATAAATGCCTTTTTTCCCTGGAAAAACCACATTGTATTGTAGGAAAAATTCCTGTCTGACAGAGGTGATCTGCTACTCAGACTGATGTACAGTCTGTCGTGTAAACAGGGCAATTTTCCAGCTGCTGGATTTGACAGCTCTGGCAAGGACCAGGCTGGTGGGAGAAGGGATTTGGATGAGGACATTACCACTGGCAAGTGAACAAAGCTGTCAGTGATGAGGAAACTACCCTTAGTATAACCAGGGGTAGGTCTTCTGCCAGGGACAAATCACAGAGATACAGGCAGTCATAAACCCATGGAGTATTGAGGAAAAGTGTGGCAAGCAAAGGATTTGAGTAATGAATAAGGGAAAATCCAGGCTTGAGTCACAGGAAGTCTTTCACCAGCTGGTGGATTTTAAAGTGGGCTCAGTTTCTAACAGGGTGTGTGTTCATTCAGTGTGTGTAGGTGAACACAGCTGCGACATATAATACCTGAACAGACCATCTGAAACACTGTCCTCATTCATCACAGCTACAAAGCATTTGCAGCATTTGTGGTATTGTGTGGCATTTCCTTGTGTTTCATTAATTTTTAAACCTCTTATAGTTGACTTCCACAAGAATGCAACAATAACTGTGTATATTTAAATGTGTTAAACATTGCGTAGGGAAGAAATTACAACTTGCATTGTTTTCCATGTTGAAATTTCTGTCACTTGAACAAAATATTAGGTACGGACCTTTTATTTCAAGAATGGTCTTTTTCTTTCAAAATACAGGATTGGAGAAGATGTACATAATTAAATTTTGTCTATAAAATAAAAATAAATTGATTTTGTGCAATTGTGACTGGTACTAATATTAAATGCTAGCTTTTGGGCTGGGTTGGGCTGTTTATTTTTTTACAATATGCCTTGGAAAAAAACCCCAAGTATATTTTGCCTGTTTTCCTGATGAACCCCTCATTGAATTTGCAGCTGTCTTCTCAGCTGTCCTGGAAAGAAAGCTTCTCCCAGGCAGATAAGATTAAAATTATATAGATATGACATGAGTCAAAATGAATCTGGCATTCAGAAAGAGTCTGCCGTTAAGACCTGTCAGGAGGCACAATAAGTGTTGTCTCATTTTAGTAATAAGATCTTGCAAAATGTGCTTTATTTTGGTAACAGGGAGATGGGGTAATCCATCATGTCTCTGGGTGCTGGAGAAGGGCAATGAGTTTCCCTTCCACCCCACGGTTTATTCTCACCTGCTCCAGCCCCAAACACCTCCCAAAAGCTGCCTTTGCGCAGCAGCTCCTGGACTCAGAGAAATTTAATTTACAGAGGAAATTCCACTGCCCTCCTTTGGAGAGAGACTCTGCTCACGAGCATCAGCAGCGAGGACGATGAACAAACATTTCACACATTTGCTCCCCACGTGAATTTTGTGAAGTTTCTGTTGTCTACATGTTGCCTAAAAGACGGGCTACCTGAAACAGAGGCTAAGACAAATTAGGAGTATAAAAGCAGACAATTTATTCAAGGCCTGCAAAGGCCTTGAAGGTACATTCAGGCAAGCAAAGCCCCGTCGGGGACGACACCCAAAATGGACACAGGGTCACGAGCTCTTCACCTTTTATAAGTTCTGTCCCATTAGCATATTGGCCCTTAATTCTCCAATCACACCCTCAGGCGATGATGTTAACCACCCCAGGCCTGCTCCCCCCATCTCACAGTTGTTTACATATTTTCAGGCCCTAAGGCAGTGAATATGTCCTTGAATCTCTATTCAGAGAGCTTTGTTTTGGCTAAAGGTGCTGGGAACAGAGGACTTTTAGCACTTAGTAAGAAGCACAGAACTACAGCAAGTTACAGATATATGAAGAGTAAAAACTAGAAATACCTGAAGGCATCATTCATGCCTTTTCAAAGGGTGTTTTATGTATTCACAGGTGTTAATGAATAAAGGAAATGCTCTTTGTATTAACACAGTGATGGCAGAGCCAAGCACAGAGACTCTCTCTCCTCCCACCATTCCATATCTCTTACCTTTCCTTTCCTTATTTAGGACAAAACCCAGGCCAGGTTCCCAAATTCCCCACAGCAGTATGACTTTACTAATGGGCCCATAAATACCAGATAAGCAAAATAAATAAATGAACAGTGGTCTGCTGGATCACTACAGACCGAGAAATTCTGGGTAAAATCCAGAGAAGATGCAAGATTTAAGAAGTTTGTGTCAAATATAACTTGGAGAAAGTGCACCAGGCAAATAGTTCCATTTTAGTCTCACTTCATCACGTTCTTCCTGTTGATTCATTCATTCCTTTCTCCTCACAGTACGAATGTCAGTGTCATGTTAATGCCTTTTTCACCACCATTTAGAAAGTCAATTTGTCAGAGCACTGAAAAAGGCCTATTTAAACTTTCAGCTACAGCTGAAAAGTATTCCTCTTTATAAAGTACTCAAACCCAACTTTCTCTGAAAGCCAGAAATAGTTTTAATAGAAACTAATTGAAAATGTACTTAAAAAGTTAAATTATACATAACTGGGGAAACCCTATTTTTTTTCTTTTATGTCTTCTTCCTGAGTTATTTTTTCTCTCTCCTTTTATGCTATTTTCTGCAAATGCTTGATTTAGCTCAAAAGACTTTTCCAACCAGAAAGTCCTGCAAATAGACCTGGACTGATTCATGCTATTTGACATCCAAACAGACTTTCTGCTCCCCAGTGCAAGGCCCATGATATCCATTGGATCTAATCTAAAATAAAAAGCAGTGGGTCATTCTGTGGCTGAAAAGGCAATGCTGATAAAAGACCACTCACAGCAAGATTAGCCCTGTTATTTCTAGGGCACCAGCAGGAAGGACATGCTTGAGCTGTTTCTAAAAGTAGCTGTAGCTACCCATGTGTGCTTATCTTTTCTCTGTTAGATAACTGAGCAACTTAAATTTTAAAAAAAGAAAAAAAATCAGTTGAGGCGAGGTTAGAAATTTGCATGACAGACTAAATTTTCCCAAAATTATTCCATTCAAACACAGCGAGTTGTAACTTATGCTATAAACTAAACTGAGACATTGTGTCTGTCATCATCTCCAGGAAAACATAATTTATGTTATTTTTGCTGTCAACTGTGAAGTTCCTGTATATTCTGAGAATCCTGCCAATCTTTAGGAAGTCAGCTGGTTTGGGGCTCTTTAACAGATGGAAGACAAATCAGTGCAGGAGAGTTCTTCTCCATCTGTAGGAAATAATTCAGTTTGTGAATCTCCCCCCTATTAACATGCACAGAGTCAGCAGCAGAGAGAACCTCGGGGCTTTATATTTTTACTTTCTATTGGAAAGAGAGGATACACAGAAAGCTGCTTTAAATAATATTGTAGATATGCACTTCTATTTATGTGTGCTCATACATATTCACCTATACAGCCATCCCACACACTGATATTGGCATATCCATAACATTATAAGTGTTAGAGGAGGTGAGGACAGGAGCTGGCAGAGCTGACAGCTCCTCAGGCAGCCCCTTGAACACGCAGAGTATGTCAACACCCTCAGATATTGCTGTGAAATACTATGGTAAATTTAATACAAAAAAAAGCCAAAACCCCCACTTTACTGCAGATCTCCTGAACCATCCAACAGAAGGAATCACTGTGATCCACTCAGGGGTTTCTGAAAAGGCTGCCCAGGAGGAACCAGAAGGGACAGCAACAGTGCTAAACATTTCAGGATGTTAGAGCAGTATCTGTAAAATGCAGCTACATTCTCTGGGAAGACTAGTAGTCCCACAGCTGCTAAATGCCACACACCACTTTCATTAGGGAACTGAGATATTTAGTAAGAAAAACATGAGACTGAAACAGAGGAACCATGGGTGGATTGTTGCTATGTTACAGTGATTCTTCTGAGAAAACTTTGCAGTGGAGGTGAACTGCAGAGCTGGTGCCCTCCAAAGCCCGCATATTAATTAATTTGGTAATTTTCTCCTCTGCAACCAAAGATTTCCCAGTTACTCCAGGCCATGGAATTCCTTGTGTAAGACCAGATGAGGGTCTGTAGGGGAGAATCCTGGGACTTAGGAAAATGTGCAGCCCCATAAGCATCCTGGGTCTGCAAGGTGAACCAAAATCTCTCTCTCACAGCACAGACCCTGCCTGCCATGAGCCCTTTTAAAGGACTGGAAACCCTCAAGCAATTCAAATTCATTGTCTTGAGAGACTAGGTCAATTATTGTGTGTGCAAAGTGAATCTTAAAGCAATAAAATTAATTGCCATCTCAAATGAGAAGTAGCAAGAAAACATACTTTTTAAGCACTCTCAAATTAGTCTAAAGCAGGAATCCAACCCATCATATTTAGGACAGCAGGGAGACACTTCCAACTCTCTTGCTATTTTTTCCCATTGACGGGACACTGAAAAGTTTCAGGTAAACCTGAACAAATTACATTTGTGTTGCATCTCTAATGTTTTCAGTTGAAAAAAACAGATATAAGTGTGCATGTAATCTATGACTAAAAGAGCATTTATCATAAAGGTCATCTAAGGCTTTTAATCATCTTTTTGAAAATCAAGTTTACATCCTCATGAGTACCCTCATTGCTGGCTAGGACCATTCCTGGACACAGATGATCAGCTGGCTATGCCAGCATTTCATGAGGTCAGTCCCTGTTAGGGGACAGCTTTGGGATCTGCTGACCACCAGGTCCTTCTGTAATTCTTGGGCATGATGCGGCAGTAAGAAAACTCCAAGGATCTTTACTAACTGACAATGTTTTAAAATGTATCTTGTTCTGGAAGCAAAGAGAGCTCATGATGATCAGCTGTGGTCTCTGACTTGCCTATTCCTGTCAAATGGGCAAAGATGTTTCCAAATATATTGAATTTTCTAACCTAGACACAGCCCTTGATTTCCAGCTCCATGGTAAGGACTGCAGTGTTGAAAGGAACATCAGTATTTCTGTATGTCTGCTCTTCCCCAAAATCCTTACTAGTTTCATTTATTTACAAATTTTTTCTTCTTTTTTTTTTTTTTTTTTTTTTTTTTTTTTTTTTTTTTTAAAACATGCAACACCTCCCAAAAAGAACTTCAGCTGTTTTTTCATATTGCAGTGAGTGAGGACAGAGCACCAGCTGTGCTGGTGAAGACTCAGAAAGATGGACCTTTGAGCGGTGGACCTTTGTTTTTCAGAGGCTGCCTATGGATAAGTCCAGACAGGTTACATTAAGGTTCCTCTTAACCCTGAGGGCTAAAGGATGGGTTACAGAGAGACGATGCACCCAAAAAAACACTCAAAGACTATCTGCATGTGCTCTCTGCCATGATGAACATGAGAATGAGGTTGTGAGAGTGCTGCAGTGGAATAAAACCCTATCCAAATTCTTCCTGCTCTCTCTGGAAGTATGTGATAGGAATTAAGGCAGTGAGAGTGAATGGGGAATGTCTCATATACCTTGGAGAAAGGGCAAGAGAGTTAGAAGTTGCATTTCACGCAAGAATAATGTACTTTCCTCTTTAAAATGAATAGCAAGACTCTTGTGTACTTTATACCATCTGTTGTATGTTTGTACTGTGTCCTGGAAAAAAACGTATTGTTCCGATAATTGGTGAAATCAAAGGGGGAAAAACCCCAAACAAACTAAAAACCCTAGCAGAATAATACTCGACTAGAAAATAAAATCCATGGAGAGATAGAGAGATACCAATGCTTTTTGCAATTAAAAAATTAAAAAACCCAAACAAACAAACAAAAAACCCCACACAGAAACAAACAAAACGCAAACAAAAAAAACCAGAACAAACCAGAACAAAACAACGAAAAACCCCAACCAAAACAAAAAAAACCCCGAAAAACAAAAACACAAAACAAGATTCCGTTGGGTTTTTTTTTTTTTTTGTTTGTTTTGTTAAGAAATCTTGCAATAATTAAGACTTGTAATAGCAATGTTTTGCTAACACCCCCTCATTTCTGATATGACAAGCTGCAAAAACAACCCTAACCCTTATGGGGTGTATGCAGCCAACCTCATAAATCACGGTTGTGCTGCTCTCCAAGCATTATGGCTACAAAAACTGTACTGTGAGTTGTGCTAAAAGGGGCTGTAAAAAAGATCTGAAGGATATGACAAAGATTCCTGATGTTTTACAGCTACCTTTACATTAATTATATGGAGATCTTATTGCAGTCTTTCATATTAGGAGGGCTTACAAGAAATATGGAAGAACAGAGGCATTTTAATCTCTGTATATAAGCTTTGCAAACTTGAACAGGATGTTATTTTTCACTCTCATAGTTATTTCCTTCATTGAGAACTCACACTTGTGTGATATTACACAAAAATAATTATGGACTAAAACTGAAACAAAAGGTGTCTCCAAACCCCGTATGTATCCAATACAGTAAAAAAAAAACCCAACCCAAAAACCCCAAAACAAACTTAGACAAACAAACAAAATTATTTCTGCATCCAGAAATTAAAACAGCTGTGAACAGTCAGATTAGAAATCTGACTTCTGGTTTACCTACGAAAATGTTACTTACAAGCCTCTGAAAAAGCTTTGTATGCATGTGACAGATCATTACAGGAATTGGTGTTCCAAAAAAGGCTCCAATGCATCAGATGCTGTGGGCAAAAAAAAAAAGAAGCATTTTCATCATCACTTGAAGGACAGTAGTTACAGCTGGGATCAAGAACGAACAGATAGGTACAAGTGGTGAGCACATACTTACAAAGTGAGAGAGAAAATAGTGTCCTGGCTTGCTAAAATGTGGTCCTAGAATTACAAAATGTACGTTTTCAGAAGCTCTACATGTTTTTTCTGGTACCACAAACAGAGAATTCTAAGGAGGCACTGGAGAAAATAATGATGTGGCTTTTTTTCCTCTCAGAGAGGAGGTTTCTCTGGAAGCTAAAGAGGCTTTACAGCCACAGACTGACTGATTAGATAGTGTGGGTGCTAGTCGGAGGTGGGGGGGGACATGCCATGCAAGGTCTCTGAAAACTCCAAAATTTACATCTTTCATGAGGCAATAAAGGTAGAGTTGGTGGAAAGCGAGACAAAAGGGGGGAAACAGACAAGACAATAGGCAAGAAAAACCTGTTAACAGTGGCAGCCTGATCAGATATGGATGGTCCACTCCTGCATTTCTTGTGGCTGTTAAATATATCACAGTCATTAACCTGAGTGCTTGAGGGACAGCCTTAGAAAAGTCTGGCTTTGTGGAGAGAGTACCCTTTTGGAGGTACTTTTTTTTGACTTAAGTGTCAAAAGCATCACCTCAGAAGAAAATCTTTAAAATACTATAGGATAGCATTGCTCGTCATTTCTACATAAAAACCTGCATGGCAGCCTGGTTTTAAGTGTATTAATTGTTCTTTGTGCTAATGCAATTGCTGCTTTGGTAAGATTCTAAGTGAAAGGCAAGAAATGGGTTGATCCCAGCTGATCAAACTGAGCTTTGAAATAACAAACAACTTCAAATAAAGATTGAGGGTTCTTTGAGGTAATTAGTTGTGGTTAGTTTTGTAAAGTGATTAATCATTAGTGAAAAGACATAATGGGCAATTGTAGAGGGACGTTCCTT
>VZRL01004251.1:0-16788 GCA_013397895.1 Origma solitaria
TTCTCTACTGCCGCTCATCACCCCTCTTCAAAAGACAGGGCTAAGGTGCTTTTACAGTCCTTTTAAGAAACCCGCAAGTACCTTATGTGAATATATTAGGTTTGTGTGGCCAGATTTTGGTAGCGGAGGGACTACAGGGGTGGCTTCTCTGAGAACCTTCCAGAAGCTTCTCCGTGTCTAGTAGAGGCAATGCCAGATGGCTCCAAGACAGACCTGCCACTGGCCAAGGCCTGATCACTGACGGTGGTAACACCTCTGTGATAGCACGTTTAAGAAGGGAAAAACGTTATTGCTTTGGAACAACTGGAGCCAGAGAAGAGGGGAATGAGAATATGTGAGAGAAACAACCGCAGACATGAATATGTTGGAAGAGTAAAGCATGAAGCAAAGAGCTCTTTCAAAGGTGCTTCTGTCACTTCTGTATTCTGGTGAAAGGGTGCTCAACCGAAGTTACCAGCTGCATACACAGCAGCTATAGACTCTGTTGAAAATGTGGACTAAGGAAAACATTGTGATTTAATTTACCTTCAAACTTTTGTTAACATTTAAACATGGCCGTAAACTGTCACTTGCTGAGCTGAACAGCTCCAGTGCAGGTACATCCTGCAGCGGAGTAGAGGTGAATTTCACAGCAAGCACAGTAAATTCCTAGAGCCAGGGAAAATGCAGGAGAGCACTGGGACCCACATGGAGCCAGCAGCTTGCCCTAGGGCAGTGTCTTAATATGAGCAGAGCCAACAATGACAGTGGCCGCTCCCACTCTCTTATAAGGGGCCCATAGGGAGTGTAAGTGACCAGGACTGGAGAGCAGAGCAGGTGAACAGGGCACGGTGCAGCAGCTTGTGTGAGTTTGTACAACTCTTTGCACAGGCAGGACACACGGGGAGGACTGCTCTCTCACGATCAGAGACCATCCAACAGAGGCAGAGACCAGACCCAGAATTTTGTGACAAAGGGCACAAAGAGGTCTTTTCATCCCCAGTCTCATTAGTGTACACTTTCTCAGTTATGGTTTTGGCAGGCTGCAGAGTTCATTCCCCCACAGATGCTGGAGTCACTGCACCAGCCTTTTCAGAGGCCTCCAGCCGGATCAGGAGAATGAGTGAGAGAGTGTAGGCTGTCCTGGGGAATGCTACAGTCTCAAAAGTCTCAAACTTCTACTGAATTGGAGATGCAGGTGGACTCAGGAGCCTGTCAGGTAGGTTGTCAAGGGTCTGTTTGAACGTGAAGGCTGGAAGCTGGTCACTGCCCATACTAGAAGGAAGGGTCCTACTCCTGAAATCATAGAATAGAATCATAGAATTAGTTCCTTGGTGTCTGCACAGAAGTTTGGAAGTGCAAAAAATTTTTTTTTGAAAATTGGAAAAAGACATTGGGATTGGGGACTAAAATCTAGGTCTTCCCCTCAAGGTGAGCAGTGAGGTACAAACTAAAATCCTTTATTTCAAATCGCAAAAACGTTGCTTTTCCCTCTGTACCATGATCAAGTTTCACTAAGCAAGGAGAAGAAGAGATTTCATCCCTGACTGGTTCAAAACCAGATTAAGTCTGCTCTTATTTTCTAGGCAAGCAGTACAATGAATGTATTTTTTTGTACTTTTGCATTTTAAAGTCTTTATGTATTCTGATAAAATTCACTCAGTGTTGAGTACTTGCTATAGTTCTAAGATATATTTTTGCTATTTCTTTATAACAAGAAAGGTAATTAAAATAAGTCACAGTTTGAAGCTCAAAAATCAACTAAATTTTGTTTGGAGGCTTCAAATGATATATTTCAACAATTGTATCTAACTATTGTCCAACCCTATGACAACATCTATGTTGCTTCCCCAGAAAGATTGAAAGGCTCCTATAAATACCTGGCTGGGGATGAACTTGTGGAGTGTGTCAGTCCTCAGGTTATTTCCAAAATAAACACATGGATCCTAAAAGGGATTAATACAAATCATGAAGCTTAATCTTCATCATATCTGCCATGTTGAAAGTAATTTTTTTTTAGAAGCTTAAAAAAGGAAACTTAAAAATGTTAATACATTACTTTTTTTTTTTTTTTTGGAAGGCAAAGACAATTTTCATTTTCTTCATCCCAAAATGTAGATCAGTTGAATTAAGAAAACTTATCAGACAGGTTAATGTCTGAAAAGACATACTAATGCTGATATAAGCTAGAATGTCAGCAAGCTTATAAGGATAATGACTGGCATGAAATAGTTCAAAATAATTATTTAATTTTCAATTCTTAGTCTCATGTTATTTTGCTAAATTCCTTACATTTTCTTTTAAAATTATTTTAAATACCATTCACGTAGAAGTCATGGTAATTTTGTAATTTCAAGTGTTAATTTGGTGTTCTTTTAAGATACTAATGTTAGTTCACGATTCACTTCTTCAATATAGCCACTGTCAAGGATTTTTTAGGAGTGAGAAGCATTGCTTCCTTTTTAAAAAATTCTTATTTCTTTTGCCTCATCTTTTTATAGTTCTTTCTATAGTCTGTGGATGCCCTTAGTTATTTGATTCTGTGTATGACACTGTAAAAATAAAACTACATTGCAAAGGGAAAAAACAAAAGAAGCAATCTGTACCTATGGAAGACTGATGAAATTAGGTCACCTTTATTTTTTAAACTTATATTTCACAGCTGATGTGCACTAAAGCTTTTGAGTATATTCCAGACTTGATTTTGATATGTTAATTCCTGTTGCTTGCTTTTTCCCTCCACAGTCCTTCACCTTTTAAAACACTCTTACTATAATACCGTTTAGTATTGAAAGAATTGGTCTTGCAGCTAAATTTGAACCCCAAGTGCTTCTTATTCTGCAAAGCATTTATGCCTGGATATGAATATGATAGGTTTGAATTTGTTTTCTAGTTCAGACCAGGTCCATTACATTCAGATTACTTCATATTTCTGCCGTGACATTAAATTCTTTGCTGTAATGGTGCTCATTACTTGAAACAATTTATACAAGTATCCTTTCAGCAGCACTGTTTTTAATTTCAGTAATGTATTTTTTTCCTAGAGATGAATGCCAAAGTCTTTATTGTAGTTTGTTTTATTGTCCCTGTGAAGGAAATGAAAGCATTTGAGAAATCATTACAAGTATCCAGACATTTGTCGTAACAGGGTGAACAACAATAGGGTTTCCATCACTTGTTCTCTTTCTAGAATATTTAGAAGAGTTTTGGGGGGACATTAATATTTTTAGCCCAATATAGGACATAAATGATATAGGGCTAGTTAGGAAACACAAAATTGAGGTTATAGATCAGTACTAATGACAGTAATAAGATTCACTGAAGTTATTTATTTTTCCTGCTTTGGATATAAAACTGGGGGGGAGGGCGGGGAAAGTACTATTTTTAAAGGCGTAAGTCTGTATCTACATTTAGGAGGTGCTAGAACATGACTATTTCCTATTTTGATTTGGTCGGGGGGGTTTTATATGTTTTCTTCTGAAAAGTTTGATAAAAAGATCCTCCAAATGAGTTATAGTCAGATTGTCACAACTGTTCCTATTGGGAAATGTACACTGGAAACCATTTCAAGCAGATCTTGTTTCAATTAAACTTAGCATTTTTCAGGAATAACTTTGAAGGTGAGAAACAGGTAGAAATGTCAAAATGTGTGGAAAACCATGGACCGATTTACTTCTGTGAGTCTTACTGCTTGATACACTGAAGTATGATGAACAATACTAAAGTTCTCTAGAAACTTGTGATATTTCTTGTTGCCCTCTTGATGGAGAAGTGAATTCCTGTCATCATGAGTTATTCAAATTGAGTGAATCCTTCCACCAAACAAGCCACAAGGTGAGGAAGAGGTGTTGGAAGAAATACAGGAAATATAAGTAGGAGGGACAAGACCTCTGCAAAAGTGAAGAAGAGAACTATGAGTAATTTTGTCATCTCTAGGAAATTAAGTTTAATTATTTCATATGCCCTTGCAACAGCTTATTTATTGTTAGGAAAAAAAAGACAAAACTGTACTGGAGCTGCTCTGAAATGTGAAGTCAGTTACAACGAAGCTTTAATAAGACAGGTACCTTCCATTTAATGAGAATCATTTTATGACTCCAGGCCTCCATGATTTTCAGCAATGATTGCTCATGTTATGATCTTTATTCTTGTAATAGCTAATACAAGATGCAAAGGACCCAATGGTCAGCAATTACTAAACACAGCCTTTGAAATGTAGAATCTTTTCTTTTTTTGATCTGAGAGATTACAGATAGAATGCTTCTTCCTTTCAGCCATTGTCATCAGAAAATTAAAAAGACTGGGTACTGTCAGATGAACCATGTTGTGCTTTTATGTTCATTCTACAGCTGTCTTGTTTGTAATTAGGATTCTTTAATTGGTGAAATATTCCCAGGAGACATGGTTGTACATTATACTACCTACAGCTACACTTAACAGTTATCTTCCCAATGTTTTCTTCCTGATTATTTATTTTTAATTTAAATTATAAATAATTAATTAGTTCTCACATTGCCAGTGAAAGTACTTAATAGTATAAGCCAGGAGATAAAAACTTGAAATGCTGTTTGTCATATAAATATGAAGAAAAAATGAATTACCTGGGATTTCAATAAGTAAAAAAACCCAACGGACTGAAAACATTAGTAGCGTCATCATATCTAGTCACTTAATAATCCATCAGTCTATACAGCTGCATCATAACTTTTATAAATCTCATTTAAAAAAACGAAACAAAAACCACCAAACTCATATCAAAAATAATACATGAGGTGCAGTACAGTCCTAGTTTCAGCCAGAACTGGGTCAATTTTTTACATTTGCTGGGAAAGAGGCATGGTCAGACCCAAATATTATTTAATAGCCTCTCATGTCACTTGCAAGGGGTGGGAGTAAGGGACTCACTCTGGGTGAGAGAAAGCACGGTGTGGTGGGGAAGAGCCAGTCAGTATTTTGCCATGGTTTTCCCATGTAAATAGTTTCTTACTCTTATACCTTTTGTTATTAATACTGTTGCTGTTACTGTTATCTCATTGCTGTTTCCGGTAAATTGTTCTTATCTCAACCCCATTTTAGAGCCTCCAATTCTCAACTCCATCCCCAGAGTGGGAACGTGGAGAAGAATGGGTGGAGATCGTGCAAGCAGGATCTGGTTTGGGAGAGTCTCAGTTGTGGGGGGCACCAAATTGTGAAGTGCCATTCCTGAACCATGAAAAGTACAAACACTGGAAGCGTCTCCTTGCATGTACTGGCGGTCTAAGGTTCATGTCTACCATTTTCTAATGCAGTGCTTTTGTGTCTCTAGCAATAAATATTGAGATAGGTTGTTAAAACATACTACTGCTGTCCAGCCTCACTCACTTGTCTTCTCTGAGTGTCAGAAAAAGTTCTCACAGGACTTTGATATTTCTGTAGCGTATGTTTTGTATACTATTTTGTATTATATTTCTGTGTGTGCCTACAGGTTAATACAGAGAGAAGCAAAATATTGTATAAACAGGTATGAAGGGAAATTATTATTTTTTTTTTTAATTAAGACACTTAGACTGATTGCACTTTTATTAGTTACATAGACTTTGGTCATAATTATGATGAAGCCAAACTATTCCACATTTATGTTGTTGAAGAAGGCATGCTCATAAGATAGTTCAGGAAGTTCTGAATATCTCTGTTTCATTCTTGCTCTGGTCATTGTGCTTTAATTTTGAAGTAATTTCATTTCAGTCTGTCATTGTTGTATATTTGCTGAATGTGTGTAATGGACATAAATGTATTTGCATCATCAATCTGGTTTCAGAAACAATTACTGGAGAAAAGGGTTCTTTTGGAGGATATCTTCTAATGGAAGTTTCTACCCTGAATATACATCAGGTAAGTGTTTCTGCCAAGTGAAGGACGTGTTCTCTTCTTAGGGGAATCCCTCTGTTCTTCCCATTGTAAAAGGAACCTCAGAAAGAAACCCATGTAGGATATGTAATGTGGAAATCTGGTTAACAAAAAGTATTGTAAGTGTGTACTCATTATTCAATCACCCATTTTGCCTCTAGAGGCACAGGAAACAGGCTCTTACACATCCATTCAGGAAGGATAAGGTTGTCAGGGAGACTCTTGCACTATATAACACTATATTACCATTTTCTACAAAGTAATATTGCAAAAGATTGACTTCACTCGTAGAAACCTGGAATCTAAATACTTTTAATCTGTAATAAACTAATAGGCTTTATATAACTGTGAAATGTTTCTCAATATTTTATTTTTAGATTGCTCACAGTTAATAACAAGAAATTGTGCAATTGCATTTTTTGTTGCTTTTATTTTCTTCTAATTCATTGTTCTCAATGAGTCTTGTTTTTAAATGCCTGATTTTTTTCTTTGCTTTTTTTTTATTAAAGGCATTTTCTATCATATTACTTTTTTATAGAAAAGAAGTTAGAGCGGCATTTGAGACTAGAAAAAATGTTAAAATATTTTCTTATTATTATGAATAAAACATGCTTGAAGGAAATTATTTAAAAATTAATAACCTAGGCCTATCTTGTAGTACAAATATGCAACGACTCTAAGGATGCTATATGGCTCTCCTTTATTACACATAATCACTAGCATCTCAGTACTGTTCTATACAGTGTTCATTGTAACAGCCTATTATGTAGTCAGAAAAGTTCTTAATACTCCTCCATCCTTTAAACACCTTCTTGTTTAAATGCAGTAACCATTACAGAAATGTTGTAGATATGTTATTAATATTGTGATAACCATAAGAAAGATTATTTATAATATGTGTATCTTATTAATAACCATTAAAATATTTTAATATTTTAAAAAGTGCAAAAATATGTCATTTTAATATACAGTCCTACCATGCACTCCTTACATACATAGTATAATTACTGCAATGTAAAAATAAAATTTTGGTCCATAAATACAGCAGACATATTTTTATGTAAAGTGAAAAACAGTTTGAAAGAATTCCTAATAGCCAAAAGAAGTTAAAAGCTGTTTAAAGATCCATGCTATGCTTAGGTAAATATACTTCACGTCTAGACTGCTTAATCAATGAGAAAATTTCCTAGATTCATAGATTTGTTTAGGTTGGAAAAGGCCTTTAAATCATCAGATTCAACAGTTAAACCAGTGCTGACATGTCCACCACTAAACCATGTCCATGAGTGTCACATCTGTATGTCTTTTAAATGCCTTTGCTCTCTGGTCCCTGCCTGGAGGTCCATGCACTCAATAGATGTGGGAAGAGAGGTTGCCAATGAAGACAGGCACAAATGTAGTTGAGTACCTCAGGCTTCTCCTTGTCCATTGTATTTGAGCTTCATTTTCTGGCTTACATTCCTGTAGAATCCTTTACTATTATTATTATTATTATTACTATTATTATTATTATTATTACTATTATCCGTGCCTGAGCTCTGCCTATGCCTTAGGCTTCCTGACCTCATTTTTACACAACTGGGCAGCATCCCCACAATGCTCCGAGCATATCTGTTCCTGCTTCCACTGCCTGTGCTTTTACTTCTTGCCCTTTAATTTAGCCAGCAAGTCTTTACTCAGCCATGCCAATATCTTGCCTTACTTTTCTGATTTCCTACCGCTGGGCATCAAGAGCTCTTGCGCATTATGGAAAGGATCTTTAGATATCTACCGTCTCCTGTTCTCCTGCCTTTTATCTGAGGGTGGTTTTCCTGGGAGCCACATTGACTAACTTCTTGAACAGCTGGAAGTTTGCTTTCTTAAAACTCAGGATCCTGACTTTACCCTTTGTCTACCCTATAACTCACAGGTCTGTGAACTCCCACCAATGCATGATCTCTGCAGCTCAAGCTCCCTCATGGCATTGGAGGCCATCAGGTCCAGTATTGCATCCACTCTTGCAGGGTTGTCTACTACTCGGCATAAGAATTTATCTTCAATTCACTTCAGGAGTCTCCTGGATTGCCTACAGCTTATTGTGCTATTTTCCCAGCGCTCGGGATTGTTGACGTCCCTCACCAGGACAAGAGGCTGCGAATGTGACGCCTCCTACAGCTGGAGCAGGAAAGCTTTGTCAACAGGCTCTGCTTGATCAGGTGGCCTGTAGTAGATGCCAATCACAACATTCCCTTTCTTGCCTGTCTCTAGTTCTTACTCATAAGCTTTCAGCCTGCTCATGGTTGTTCCTCAGAGACAGCTCTTTGCACTCTGTTAATTTCTTGATTTAGAGGGCAACCCCTCTGCCTTTCCTTCCTCTTTTGTCCCTTCTGAACGGCCTGCAGCCATTGATAGCAAGACTCCTGTGTTTGTATGCATCTCACCAAGTTACAATTATATCAAGCTTTTTAACAGCAAGGTGGCTTCCATCTCCTGTTTGCTGACAATGCTGCATGCGTAATTTTAGAGGCACTACAGCTGTCACCTTTTTAGAGGAATTCACCTTAATTCCTTTGTGGTATTTCACCAGTGTTTCCCTAGTGATTGGCTCCTGTCACTTCAGGAGCCCCTAGCCCACCTACGTAAGATTTCAAGTGTGCTCCAGTGTACACAGCATGACTCAGAGTCACAGGCTGGGACATTTCACAAACAACCCATCCCTCTAGCCTTGGCTTCACTTTTTGAGGAAGGTGATTCCCAAAACTGGACATCCAGAACCCAGAAGTACTTCACAGAAGTGAAGGAATTGGTAATATCCTGACTTTATATAATGTAAAGACCTATTTTTAAAAACTTTCTAAATTTTAACAATAAAAGGGAACATGAAAGGAAAGCTGGAACATGAAAACTGGAATACTGGAATAGAATAGATTATTCCAGTTGGAGGGAACCTACAATGATCATCGAATCAAACTGCCTGACCACTTCAGGGCTGACCATAAGCTAAAGCATGTTGTTAAGTGCAACATCCAAATGTCTCTTAAACATTGACAGGCTTGGTGCATCAACCACATCTCTACAAAGTCTTGAAGTGCTTGACCACGCTCATGGTAAAGAAATGCTTTCTAATATCCAGTCTAAACCTCTTCTGGTGCAACTTTTTTTTCCTGCACGCCTTATCATTGCATCAGGGAGAAGGGATCAGTACTATCCTTCCTCTCTACTTCCCCTCCTCAGGAAACTGCAGAGAGAATTGAGGTCAGCCGTCAGCCTCCTTTTCTCCAAACTAGGCAAGCCCAAAATATCCAGCAGAAAGAAGCACTCTAACTAGCCAAATTTTGTTGATTGGTGGCAATTTTTATGGATAATATGCCATATTTTACTAGTTGGATAGCCCTCCAGTGATGCTTATCCAGAAGCCAAGGTAACAGGTAGCCTTCCTGAAGCAGCACCTTTGTCCGTGGACAGTCCTTCCCCTAGAAAATAATCGCTGAGAAGACTTTGGCACCTGTTCAGCATAACTTTTGTAGCTGCTGTACATCCAACACCTTCTATACGGGCAATTTTGCAAGTGGATTGTCAATTCTAAGAATTTTCTTAATATAAAGTTTTGGCACATACACGAAACAGACTATAAGTGGAGAAGTATATCCCACGCAGAAGAAGAATATTTTGTCCTGACTTCACATTTCGTACTTCTACAGGTTGACAGAATATAAAGATGTATTGAAAAGTGCTTACAGGTAATTGAGAACTACCTGACAGTACTGGGAAGATTAAGTCAGTGAATATTTGATTTTTAATCTAAAAAATGAAATTTGTAATAATACTAAGGGAACTGTAATCCTCCCACTCATATATACTAATATATATGAGCGGGGAAAATATATTTTTGTCAGACAAGGGATAGTAGAGATTCTATGAATGGATAGTTGCAGAAACTGCCTTAGAAGATAATAAATGAATCTAATTTTAAAGAGATGCTGAGATGATCCTAAGTAAGGTACAAGCTTAGCCTACTTTTTCTCTCACATTTTACTTAGAATGCTTTGTGCTAGCTAATCAACTGATATTAATCATTCAGGTACCATGAAATACGTACAAGCCCTAGGGGCAGTACTGTTACATTTATCTTATTGTGACAGAACTGGTGCAGAACTGCCTTAAGATATCTGTATTCCTACAGTGTGTATAATGTCACCTGGAGCTACCCCATGAATATGTGGCAGACTAATCAATTCTGTGAGCTTGCTCCTTGTCTCCTCACTGGTCCAGGGAGTGTAGAATGGAGGCAGAAAGAGAGGAAAAATTATGACTTTAAAGTAAATGTCTCTGGAAGGGTGGAAAAACATGGAGAGCTCTCATTTGAGCTGGAACTGTCATATTTCTACCCTATGTCACAAATGAAAAGATAGGGGACTTTTCTTTCTTTCTTTCTATCTTTCTATCTTTCTTTCTTTCTTTCTTTCTTTCTTTGAGACTTCTATTGATCATCAAACAGTTCCTATAAATAATTGTTGTCTTTTCATTTTTCTACTTTATGTCTTTTTGTGAAGAACAGGAATTTGAGAGGGGTTATATTTGCTCAGTGAGGTTGACAGCAAAAGGTTTTTCACTACCTGGATAATCCATTTAGTATTTTAATGCACTTTATTTCTACAGTCTCTTTCTCCCTGTATATTTTGAATGGGACAAAGTACATGGAAACCACTCCTTAACTACAGTGTGTCAAAATGAACATCCTAGCTTGAAATAAGGCACATGAAAATTCAACTTTTAGTGGTGTCTTGATATTTGACTTGTTTGATTGTTTGCTCCATTTAATTATTATTTACAATAAAAAATGTACGTATGTGGTATTTCCCAGGCTTTTGCCAGATGAAAAGCTGTGGCCTTGTTCATATCAATTCTAGGTCAATATTATTTTGTTTACATCCTATCAAAATATTTGATGTGATCTTCATGGGTTATAAGAGTGTTCTGACCCTTTGTGAAGGTTGTGTATTTATTTTGTTCTTCTAGTAAAATTTCTTGGTTTTAAATGTGTTTGTTCATAGAGCCATATCTTAATAAATTTGCCATCTTTTACAATTCTCAATAACATTGGACAACTGAAGATGGATTAATCTAGAGTCTGATGTAAATGTTCTTTTTCCTTCTAAATGGGACTTGAAAATCACAAGGCAAGTACTTACAGTACTTTTCTTTGTTCTCTAACCCTCCTTCTCTAATTTATTTATCTCTTTGTTTGTCAGAATAATGTGTGCCTATTGAAGAAAATTATGAGCCAAAAGAAATCTTCAGACTGTCACTATCAAACCTATGCATCTTCTAGGCTCTTTTTTTTTCTGTAGTTCTAGAAATTGTTTTGTACAGCGATAGAAAAATCTTGGTGAAAAAGAAAATTCAGGACCTAGTTCACAAGAATGAAAGAAGTAGAAAAAATAGAGAGAAACTGATTTCTCTTGCAACAGGTTTATATTACCTTTTACTTTTTAAAATTTATTTTATTTTATTTTTAGCTTTAACAGAATTGATCCTGATATGCAGTAATTTAAGGGTAAGCAAAAATCACATCCTAAAATATAATTTCAATGAATAGCCTGATAAAGGTATACTCTGGCACTCTTAGCTTCAAGCAAGTAAAGATTTGGAAACTAAAGTATCAAATTGTTAAAAAAAAAAATTTAATAGGGAAATTAAAATTCCTTCTCATTCAAATAATATGTATCAATCACATGAAAATTCAAAACTCTTTTGACTGTTCTAATTGGGAATATAGTTCATATTCAGATAATGCTTCAAGGAAATATTTAGAAGCTTCTAATTTTAAACTACTGGATTTAAATGAAAAACGGAAGGTTCTTTGCCATGTAATAATCTCATTGCTGCTCTTGGGTTTATACTGCATAGGAAGGAGTGGTATGGTTTAGTGAAGACCAGCAATCAGTGGAGTGGAAAAGAAAGTGCATTAGACCAGAAATAGTAGCCTTTAAAGGAATTGTGTCATCAACACAAAAAGTATAAATGTTATATATAGCAGAGTATTTGAATCTCTCTTGTACATGCGTATATACAAACATACAAAAAAAGAAATATTTTGAATGCACACATATTAAAACAGAGTTTAAAAATAGAGTATAGCTGTTCATTAAGCAATGCTTAAAATAAATTTCATCCAAATTGTTAACATGCGCTACTTTTCTACATATCAAAAGGATAGTTGTCTCTACCAGACTTAAAAAGGGCAATGACTTGTTTTTTAATGGTTGATGCAGACACATTAACCATTCAAAAATTTGTCTTAATTCTTTTGATGGACCTTGGTCTAAGTCAGAGCATCCTAATCCTGACTGCCACCTTTTCTGTTGTAATTTAAATTCACCTATTTTCTTCATGCTTAAATATTTCTGCAAAGCTTTGCATTATCTACACGTGGAGAGAAAAATTAAATACTCAAAAACATACATCAAGCTCAAGACTCATTTTGAGATTCTTCTTGAAAAGCCAGCTTCTCCTCCACGTGAGTTTCATTCTATTACACATATCTCAAATATTAACTGGATGTTTTTACATTGCATTACATCTTATGTGAGATACTAGATCAGGTCCTGAGTGTCCATATAACTGTTCTCAGACACAAACTTGCAGCCATTAATGTTGTTGCCCTCCAACAGAAACAAAGCACATTTGCTTTTCTGCTTGTTACCTTTCCAATTGTTCTATTGATCCTATGATTTTTTCTGATCCAAATAGGAAAAAAAATATTCTATCAAGTTGCTAAGATTAATTTACTTTCTGCTTGTTCCGTTCCTCAATAGTCAGTTTAAGTATCAGAGCTGACATGTAGGAAGTGTCAGAATGTTGCAGAATTCCAGGAAATGCACAAGAGAATCTTGTGAAGAATAAAACCTAGTTTTGGAGTCAGGAAGCTACTAAATGGACTCACCTGTATTTTTTAGCCGTGATCAATTGCCCTGTTTGCTAGGCAATGATTTTAATACTCTTACATAAATAAACATTTGTGGTGTGGTTCAGGCTTCTTGTTTGTTCTACCAGTGAGTTTAAAAGTCTTTCATAAATATGCCTTTGATGTCATCAGACAGAAGAAAACCACACACCAACTAATTCAGTACCTTGACAGTCTTGATAACACAATGAAGATATTTGTATTGACATCTTTCTTATGTTCATTATCACTGCCATTGTCCTAAAAGGTTAGCGTCTTCACAAAGTCATTTGGACTCATTTAACACAAAAAAGTGCCCATTTTCACCTCCATCTGTGCAATGATAATGCACCATAATATACTTCAAATTATGAGGTCTGTGTTAAAAAAAAACAAAACAAAAAACCAACAAACTAAAATCCCAAAACACAACCAACAAACCAAAACTCATTTTCACTGTTTTTCAGAGTTCTGATTTCTAGTTGTGTCTGGTCATCTTATCCGGAGTGAGACTAAATGCAGAAATGTTGAGGCAGTAGGCAGTAGTGAAGGAGAAAGAGGAGTAGAAACTAGTCCTGTCCTGATACACAAGGATCCAGATGCTGGGTAAACTTGGGTAAAAATATTGTTTAAATAAAATCTGTGGCAAAGTATTTAAGAGAATACTCTGATCGCATGTGGTAGCTGGAGCTGTGTGCTTTAATACACCACCTTAACACTTCTGGTCTAGCTATTCATTCATCAAAGAGATACAACAAAGAATGTACCAAAAAAAAAAAAAAAGTGTTAATCACCCATCATGTACAACTGCATGATGTAGTTGTCTAGTGCAAAAATAAATTTATATAGGTGTGTGTGTATATAGATATATGTATATATACACACACACATATATGTGTATGCATATACACCTTTTTTTATACAGAGGTGTCTGTATATGAAGAGAAAGTGGAAAAGTAGCCAATAAAATTTTACGCAGTACCAGCAATCAAAGGAATAATGCTTATCATCCACATGGCTTTGGATTGTCACATTATTACCAAGTTTAAAACAGCTATTAATGTTTTATTTCATATTTTCCAGAAATGTTTTAAGGCTGTTAAGTTGGCATTTGGAAAATTTTGAGGATAGTTCTTGTATACCTCTCATTAAGAGGTAGGCACTTTTCAAAGATAAACAGGAAAGCTGATAAAGTTGACAACAGAAGCAATGTATAAGGCGCTAAGAAAATTCATAGGGAATGTCAGGATTGTCTCTAGGACCCTTGAGTAAGATGTTGTTGTCAGCTGAAAATGAGCTGAGACAATTCTTCTAATTGCTGATGAGATACTTTGGAGGTTTGCAAGTTAGCAAGTTATCACCATAATTTCTTTTTCAACCTATGCAAAATGTATGTGTGAACTGGCACATGCACGCTAACTTGCTACATCTAATGGGAATGCCATCACCATATGGCAGCTTTCCATTACTTCTAGACTTAAATAGGTAAGTACAATTCTACCCCTCTCTGCTGAAAGACCGCTTATAGTTGAAAAAGCAGAATGATGTGAAAAGAAGGGTTGGAGAGACAGGACTCACAGATGGAAACTGAACAGTTTAAAAACAACCAAGTTGGACTCAGTCAGTCTAATTACTGAGTTACCTATATGTTTCATACTTGTATAAGGTATCTTTGCATCAAGAGTGACCAATAACCTTTTATTCAGTAATAAAACCCAAAAGAAATCGAGAAAGATGGAACATTTTTACTTATAAATAAAACCAAATCATAGAATCACAGAATTCCTAAGTTTGGAAAAGACCTCTAAGATCATTGGGTTCATCCTTTGACTGAACACCATAATGTCAGCTAAACCACAGCACTACGTGCCATGTCCAATCTTTCCTTGAACACCTCCAGGGATGGTGGCTCTAACACTTCCTTGGGAAGCCTGTTCCAATGTTTGAACACCCCTTCAGTGTAGAAATTCTTCCTGATGTCCAGCCTGAAGGTCCTCCTGGCACAGCTTGGAACCATTTCTGCTTGTCCTGTTGCTAGTTGCCCGTGAGAAATGGCCAACTCCCATCTGGCTATAACCTCCTTCCAGGCAGTTGTAGAGAGTGATAGTCTCCCCTGAGCCTCCTTTTCTCCAGGCTGAGTAACCCCAGCTCCTTCAGCTGCTTCTTGTAAGACTTCCTCTCCAGAACTATCATCAGCTCTGTTGCCCTTCTCTGGACATGCTCCAGCACCTCAATGTCTTTCTTTTGGTGAGGGGCCTTGAACTGGATATAGGACTTGAGGTGCAGCTTCAGCAGTGCTGAATACAGAGGGACAATGACTGCCCTGGTCCTGCTGCCCACACTCTTGTTGATACAGGCCAGGATGCCATTGTTCTTCCTGGCCACCTGGGCACTGTTGACTCATGCTCAGCTGGCTGTCGACCAGCACCCCCAGGTCCTTTTTGGCTGGGCCAATTTCCAGACACTTTGCCCCCAATCTGTAGTTCTGCATGGGGTTGTTGTGAACCAAGTGTAGGACCCGGCACTTACCTTATTGAACCTAATACTGTGGGCCTTGGCCCATTGATCCAGCATGTCCATGTCCCTCTGCAGAGCCCTCCTACCTTAGAGCAGATCAGCACTCCTATCCAGCTAGTGCTATCCTGCATGGATGCACTAGATCCTGTCACCCAGATCATCGATCAGCCCCACTTTTGAGTCCTGGGGAACACCACTTTTGACTGGTAGCCAGCTGTAACTCCGTTCACCAGGTAGTCTAAATCCACAAGCTTTCCTATATCCATTAGGCAGGTCATGAAGTTTTGTTTACTTAGAGTACAAAGTCTTCCAAATATCTATTCCAAACTTTGTTAGCTGCAAGCAATATGTTGTAACATATATTTGTTTTGTTGTTTTGGTTTGCAATAAATAACCCCCTGTCTACAGTTTAGTGTCTTAGAACATATTTTATGTGTAAATAATAATGACCCAATTTTCACATTCCTGTCTGGAAATGTTTTTCCACCCTCATCCTGGCAAAAGAGCAGAAAAAGTTAATGTGAATCCCACAGAATAACAGATAGATATATGAGGCCTCTGGTCATCAGCATTCCTTGTCCATATGTTTAGGAGATATTGTGCTTAATCACAAGTTAAACAAAACCCCAAAACAATGCTCTTGTATTGTGGTCTGGAAAAACAAGTTTGGAGAAGACATTTTGTATCAGCATTTTATATTTTTCTTGATGCAAACATTGTATGTTAGTACATTCCACATGCACTTGATCACAACAGTCCAATTCTTATCCAAAACCTATTAAACCACCTAGAGAAAAGGAAAATAGCATGCAGACCATCCACCCCTTCATGACAGTATGCATAGCAGTGGGTGTTTCAGAAAGACAGAATTCAGGTTTAGACTTTCATAGAGAAGTCCTCCCTCACAAGATGATGCCATTCACTTTATAGTGCAAACCCTCTGTGGTAGTTTTGCCTGGCCCAGTTTTTGCTAGTGAGTAGGGTGGGGTACAAAGATGGCTCCTGCATGTCCTGAGTAAAGATTCTGGAAATTTATCCATCATGTCCAGCAGAGCCACTCTCTGATGGCTCTGAAGATGATGGACATGCTGCTGGTAAAACCTGGGCCAATTAGAGATGTTAGTTACGCCTCTGTGAAAACATATTTAAGAAGAAATCAAAACAATGTGAGCATGTACTTCTTTTTAGACAGGGAAGGAGGAGGAGGAGGTAAAAATATGTGAGGGGAACAACATGGAGGCACCAAGGTCAGTGGAGAAGGTAGGGGAGGAGGTGTTCCAGGCGCTGGAGCAGAAAACCCTCTGCCAGCTGTGGTGAAGACCATGGGGGAGCAGGTGGTCCCCCTGCAGCCCATGGAGTCCAGGGGAATGCAGAGAACATCCCACAGCCCATGGGGAGGTGCCCACGCCAGAGGAGCAGGTGATGCCTGCAGGAAGCTGTGATCCAGTGGGAGTCCCAGAGACTGAGAGTTGCAAAGGCCT